>JAHIAM010015047.1:0-14231 GCA_021605205.1 Aegilops longissima | reverse complement strand
GCCGAAAAGTCTATTCTCAAGCTCCAAGGTCAAGTGCTCCTTACCACCCCCTTCCCGGGTGACTTGCAACAAATTTCAGCAAAGGTCACTATTAAAAGCCAACCAGGGCGCCTTCCCCTCCTCCCTGAAATCTTCCAGAATGCAAAGGGTCAAGCATAATCCAAAGTTTGCAAAGGTCAATATGATGAATGCAGCTCGCGGAGGAATCTTCCGATGTGATGATGGGTAATCTTCCGTTAATGATATTCTCCAAAGTCTTATTTGATAGTGCATCGCATTCTTTCATGTCAATCCTTTTGCATCGGCAAATTTTGATAGAGGCATTACCTAAAGCTATGCAAGTTATTCGATGCCTTTGAGATCTACCATGTTGGTTCCAAATGTCTATCAAGATGGGCGATTATAGATTTGCAAACCTATTGTCCTTGGTGACTCGGATATTGATCTTATTCTTTGGGGATGGCTTTATCAGCAAAGCTCACTTGATTGTGCTGCGGAAATTCAATTGACTCACTCTTCTAATGATGTGATCATCTATGCCGGGATGAAACCATTCGGTTGTTTTCTCAATGAGAAGGGCGAATTGATGCTATCTCCGATTCCAATTTGAGTACCAAGATGTCTTTCCGTAAGAGCCCGGTATGCCTCCCATCGGCCGCTTGAGTTCGTATCGATCTTGAGCCCGCATCAACCCGCTTAAGCGCCCAAAGCTTGGACCGATGAGCTGAAGGAATTGAAGAAGCACTCGATGAACAAGAGCGCGGTTTGATCGACCGAGTTCATCTCCTTGGGGTTGTGGTGTTTTTTGTCCGAAGAAGGATGGCACGGACCGCTTTCCCCATCCCATTGAATAAGAAGACAATCAAGAACAAGTATCCACTTCCCAACATCAATGAGCTTTTCGAGCAACTCAAAAGCAAAGTGTTCTCCAAGTGAACTCTCAGATGGGGTATCATCAGATTCGATTCGTGAACAAGATATTCCCAAGACGCATTCGAAAAGCTTTGGTTCTATGAATATACTGTCATGTCTTTCGCCTTGTCAATGCTCCTCCAACTTTCTCTCGGATGATGAACTTCATCTTCAACCCCTACACCAATGAATTGCCTGGTCTATCTTGATGATATTTTGGTCTTCTCCAAGAATAAGAAGGATCATGCCAAACATTTGCGATTGGTGCTAGACAAGTCAGAGAGTATCAATTCTATGCGGTTCTCCAAATGTGAATTTTGGCTTGATGAAGTGCTTTATCTTGGTCATATCATCTCCACCAAGGGCATCGCAGCATCCCGAGAAGGTGTCCGCATTGTGAATTGGGAACCTCCTCGAATGTCAAGCAGCTCCGCGTTTTCTTGGTCTTGCAAGCTATTGTCAAGATTCATTGAGAATCCAAGATTGCAAAGCCTCTTTCCAACCTCCTCCGCATGTGAAGTATGTCCGTCTCCTCGAGTGTGACGTTGCTTTCAATACCCTCAAAGAGAAACGCCACAGCCCTCTTGACTTCTCCCGATGAATCCAAGCCATTTGAAGTTTTCTTGATGCTTCTCTTCAAGGTCTCTTGCATGTGTTAATGCAAGAGAAGAGAGTTGTGGCTTATACCTCTCGCCAATTGAACTCAACGAAAAAGAACTACCCCACTCACGATCTTGAGTTGGCGCAGCTTGTCCATGCATTGATTACGTGGAGACATCTCTTGTTGGAAGGAAAGTGGACATTTTCACCGATCACAAGAGTCTCAAGTACATTTTCACTCAGCCCAACCTCAACCTCAAAGACTCGATGGGTCAAATGATTCAAGAGTACAACCCAAGTATTGAATATAATTCGGCAAGGCCAATGTCATTGCAGATGCTTTGAGCAGAAAGCTTATCGCAACAATCTAATCCTCAAGCCCTTCAAAGGATCTCGTGAAGCTTCCGCAAGTTGAATCTTCAAGTTGTTCCTCAAGGCTTTCTTGCCAACCTCATAGTCTCTCCTACTTTGGAAGATCAGATTCGGAGGCTCAACTTCGGATACCATGGTGAAAAAGGTGAAACGTGGTATCGACAAGGCATTTCCAAGTACAAGTGCTTCCACATTGATGACAAAGATACTTTTCTTTGAGGACCGGATTGTGGTTCCTA
Source organism: Aegilops longissima (assembly GCA_021605205.1). Taxonomy (NCBI): domain Eukaryota; kingdom Viridiplantae; phylum Streptophyta; class Magnoliopsida; order Poales; family Poaceae; genus Aegilops; species Aegilops longissima. Next base: position 12,108 of record JAHIAM010015047.1, on the reverse strand, counting down.
AGGGTGATCTGAGAAAGTCATTATGAACGAGGCTCAATTGCTTCTATCCATTCATCCCGAAGTAATAAGATGTACCATGACCTCAAAGTCATAGGACCTAATGAAGTTGAGAAATTGCTCAATTGTGAATGAGTGTGATGTCCAGAAGAGGAAAAAGTAACACCAAAGACCAGCTGGTCTCTTCAACCTCTTGCTATTCCGTAATGGAAGTTTGATCATATTGAAATGGACTTCGTGGACTGGTTTTCCAAAGTCCAAGCATGGAAATGATGCTATCTTCGTGGTCATTGACAAGTTTACTAAAGTGGCTCATTCTTCCTATCAAAGAATCCATCACAGCAGCTCAGTTGGCGCTATACACCTCCAGATTGTCTCCTTGCACGGCATTCCACAAGTGATCTCTTCGCACTGCGGCAGCATCTTTACCTCCAAGTTTTGGGATTCTTTTTCAAGGCCATGGGCACCAACATCTGCTTCAAAGACAGCTTTCCATCCTCAAACAAGTGGCCAAGTCGAGCGAGTTAATCAAATTTTGAAGATATGCTCGTGGTTTCATTCCCTTCGGTATGAAGGGAAGATTGTCTTCCATATGCCGAAGTTCTCCTACAACAACAGCTTCTGTTTAGTTCGGCAAGGCCCCATTCAAATTATCTATGGCGTAGTGCCGCATCTCTCAATTGGTCTCGAGATGTGTGACCAACTTCTTGGCAATGACTTGATCATAGAAGCGTAAGAAATGCAAAGTCATTCGAGAATTCAAAGCCGCGCAATCGCCGCCAAGAGCTATATGATGATAAGCACCGTGATGTGGCTTTTGAAATCGGAGACCATGTCTACCGCCTTCCCAATGAAAGGCACTTGCCGCTCGTATCAAAGGGAGCTTGCCCTCAGATGGGTCCTTTCAAGATCATTGGCAAAAGAGGCGATCTCGCCATCAACTTGAGCTTCCATCCAACTTTGCAAATGTGCACGATGTTCGACGGTCACAAATTTTCAAGTGCTTCAAGACTTCGAACGCACTATCAACTTCAAGAGATCGACCTTCAAGAAGATCTCTTATCATGAGCACCTGTTATTCTTGAAGAAACCGGCGCAAGACTCGCAACGTCAATCAAATTCCTCAAAGTGAAGTGGTCACACCATTCGACCGAGAAGCTACCTGGAGCGCCGAGGATCACCGTTCGGCATCCGAGTTCTTTCAGTCCTAGATCTCGGACGAGATCCTCCTAGTGGTGGAGTGTTGTAACACCCCGGAAGTAACTTTCCATATTTGTAACTCCAACTCTTGCCATTTTCGGCATTGTGATATGATTTTTCCTCCGTGGTTGGGTTTTCTTCATTTGCATTTTGTCCATGTCATGCATTTTATATCATGTCATCATGTGCATCGATGGTATACGTGATCGTCCTCATGATTCCAGCATTTTTCCCTGTCCGCTTTTGCAATCCGCACTCCTATCTCCCCGCGTCTCTTTACGCTTTTTCCGTAGCGGTACTAAACCTTTCTAATGGACAGAGGTTTGTCTAGTGGCCTGGTATACCACCCATAGACCACCGTCAAGTTTTCGGTCATTTGAGCTTGTTTGACTCCAACGGTTAACCGCACTCTCGCAAAGGCCTCTTTTAAGTTGCAGCCCAACACCCCTTCAAAACAGCCCAATAACCCATCTAAGTCACTTCCATGCTCTCCGTCGCTCGATCACGATCGTGGGCGAAAACACACCTCATTTGGACCTCCTAGCTCCCTATGCCTATTTAAACATCACCCCTTCCAAAGCCGGTCTTCTTCCCCGAACCCTAAAAATCCTCCTCACAGACGGACGCCTGGCGTCACGGACGAAGCCGTCCGCTTACTCACAGTCACACTGCCCCATTATCACACAAGCGGGCTGGGCTCAGGCGGGCTCACTGTCGCCAAGGCTTCTCCTCAAGGCTCGGCTCGCTGCCACGCTGGGCCGCCATCACGTCGGCCTGCGCCGGCCTCTTAACCTCGCTTGCACTGCCTGCTACTCACGGCCGGCCATACGCCTGGCCGCCGGGCTGTCTTCCTCCACCAGCCTTCGCCTGCTTCCTCTCCTCAGCGAGGAACCGCTGCCGTGCCGGCCGATCCGATCGCCTCGATCCGATCCGATCCTGCTGACTCTCTCCCCATTTTTCTACTAAGTCTTTTATATCATTGTTATTTTGTGTCACTTCTTCATGCTATATCTTTGCATCAGTAGGTCCATTTTGCACGATAATATGTAAAAATGTTCGCCTCAAGAGTAGATCATTCTCATTGCATCATTTTAATTTGAGCTCATTTTGATGCCCAAAATGCTGTTAGAAGAGGGCTATGTGATGTTAGTTTCTGTTTCTTAACAGAACTTGCACTTTTGTTATTTTTGCCATGATTGATGTGTGCACCCTATGAAGTTGAGTCCCATGTGTTTTGTAATATGCCATGCCATCTTTCCAGGTGTATGCCATGTATTTTGTGATCTATGTGGTGACTAGCACAAGCATGCAAAGTAGGTGTCCTGATGTTGCTGTTTTCAGCCCTGTTTAGCTGATTTTTGATGCCATGTTAACTTGATGCTACCGAGAGATCCATGCATATTGTGAGATACTTCAGTAAGGATGTTTTGTTAAACATGTCTTGCTCTATCCATCCATGCCTTTGTTTGCAATTATGGAGTGTCATAGCTTGAGTCAGGCTCTACTTTTGCTATCAAATGTTTCTGGCAGATTGTATACATGTTATTCAATTTTGCCAAGGTTGTTGTGGTTGATCCATGTATGCTATGTTATTGTTCTTGCCATGTATGTCTTCTATGCCATGTCTTCTTGATGTATGTATGCTTATTTTTCATATAAGGCTCTGTAGTGAGTGCATTGAGCTTGTAAACATGCCTACTTGTTATCAGTTTTTGACATGCCATGTTGCTGAATCTGTTAACTAAACTTTCAATATTATGGGTGTTACTATATTTTCTGATCCTTTTTGGATTATCAGTAAGGGACTTTTGTTCTATGCTTTGAGTAGATTCATGCCATGCCTTGTTTTGCTATTATAAGTTCCTGTAGCATGTAGTTTTGTTGTTCTGAACATTGCAACCTGATGCTGTTTTTGCCATGTCCAATTTCGATATTTTGTGCACTCTTGCCATGCTTGTTTGAACTTGTTATGATGTGAATTAGCCGTAGCTCACTGCTCATCTTTTGTCGAGCATCTTGTAGATCACTGCCATATACTTTGTTGATACGCTTTGGGTGCAGTAGCTTAATTAATTATTGCTTGCTAAGTGGAATCGCCGTTAATGGCAGATTTGTGCCATTCTTGTTTTTGCTTGTCATTTGCAAACCGTGCATCCGATTCCGGTGATCTTTATATCGATTTCAACCGAAATCATCTCATCTTTCCAGTGGCATGCTTGGTTTGCCAAGTTGTGCCTGGTTCATCATTTTCCTTCCGGACGCATTATATGCATTGCATATCACATCCCGCATATCATGTCATGTTTTGCATCATGTTGATTGTGCATTGCAACCGGATTTATTGTGGTTCCTTTGTTTGTGTTGTTTCTTTGCAGATCTGGGAGACAAGTACGTGAACGAGGAACCTGTTGAGAACGCTACGAGGATCAAGCTTGACAACTCGAGAACATTGCGCAAGATGACCATACCGAAATCATTTCTATCTTTGCTATGTTAGATGCTCGTTTCTTGTCGCTATGCTGCGATGCCTACCACTTGCTATATCATGCCACCCATATTGCCATGTCAGCTCCCTAACCATCCTTTTCCTAGCAAACCGCTGATTGGCTATGTTACCGCTTGCTCAGCCCTCTGTTAATGTGAAGCTGAAGTTGTTCTCCTTGGGAACATGGAGATGTTGTTCCTTGTTGGAACATGTTTACTATATATCACAATATATATCTGCTAAAATTAATGCATCTATATATTTGTAAAGGGTGGAAGGTCGGCCTTATGCGTTCGTGTTTTGTCCACTCTCAATTAGTTTCCTGGCCATACCGTGTTATGTTCCTTGATTTTATGCCTTACCTGGGTGATTTATGGACCCCTTGACCTTCGCTGAATAAGACTCAAAGAAGGCCCAACATTGTTTTACCATTTCACACCTAAGCCTTTTTCCCCGGCTTCGCGAGTCGAGGTCATCTTTATTTTAACCCCCCCGGACTGCTGTTCTTCTTCGAAAAGCTGGCCTCGGAAATGCCAAGGGGCCACCACGGGAAACTCGAGGCTTGGTTTTATTCTAGCCCTGTCTCATCCGGATGTGCCCGAGAACGATATGTGCAGCTCCTATCGATTTGTCGGCACAATCGTGTTTTGCTGGTCTGTTTTTATTGCTGTAATGTCTTGTAGTCCGGGATTTCGAGATTGATCGGGTTCTTCCTAGAAGGAATATCCTTCGTCAACCGTGAGAGCTTATAATAAGTTGGACACCCCGGTATTATCTTTTCAAAGCTGTGCCACGCGTTATGAGGCAGATGGGAATTTGTTAATGTCCGCTTGTAGAAAACCCGGTTGACTCAAATAAAATACACATCAATCACAACTGTGATGGTCTCTTCGCGGCGTCGGAAGAACGGTGTTGGAGTTATGTTCCGAGTAGTTCAGATCACTTTGATCGCACTAGTTTCAATGGATGCATTGCTCCTCTCTCGCCTTCTCATGTAGTAGCCACCATATACGCTTAGCCGCTGTCGCATCCACTTTACTACTCGTCCTTCCTATAAGCTTAAATAGTCTTGATCTCTGGTGTGTGAGATTGCCGAGTCCCCGTGACTCACGCATTCTTCCAAAACAGTTGCAAGGTACGACGCCAAGTGTGACTCAACCAAGCTCAAGTGGGAGTTCACCGAGGAACGGGTTTACTATGTGTCTTTCCCGATGATCGTAGTGGTGCCCGCTTGGGACGATTCGGGATCTGTAGCATTTGGGGTATCTTCTTTTATTTTGTTCCGTAGTCGGACCTGAGGTACTCAATGATGGATGTTTATTTATGTATTGTGTGAAGTGGCGATTGTAAGCCAACCATGTATCTCTTTCCTTATGTATTACATGGTTGTGTGAAGATTACCTACTTGTACATCGCTTTCAATGCGGTGTTCTAAGTCGTGCCTCATCGTGGGAGATATAGCCGCATCGAGGGCGCACATCCGGCGGTGCGGGCCACGAGGGGAGGGTCTTGTGAGTCGGCGAGGTCGGGAGGTCTAGGGCGACGGCGGGATGAAAATGGCGGCGGCGGTGGCTCGGGTCTCCCATGACGTGGAGAGAGGAGGAGGGTTCCACAGGGGCGAGGGGGAATGGGATGCGGAGGTGGTATGGGGGGCTCATGCAGGGAGGCGATCGGGAGGGGATCGGATCCGGATCTCATCCCGGGCGATCGCGCGCTGGCTGGCGCGTGGGCGGGGTTGAAGACGGTAGGCCCACCCGCCAGAGAGAGAGTCGCCATGGGCGGGTCGAGCCGAGGCTGGCGCTGGGTGGTTCGTCGGCTCATTGCTCATTGGATTGGCCTCTCGCTGTCACTGCGGGCTTGGCAGCCGGTCAGTGGTCGCTGGGGTGGGTTTTCCTTTTTTAAATTTATTTTTTAATAAAACAAAAACAGAGATAACTTAATAAATATAAATATTTTATATAGGACATATATATATACCAAATGATGTGAATATTCCTATCATTTGAACATTTTTCCAGGTAAATCTAAAGTTTATAAAATTTCATTTTTTCAAATTCAAATCTCAAGTTTGAATTCAAAACTTTTGGCAAGGTTTTCTCCTCGATATTTTTGGAGTGTCATGTTTACTCCTCTCATACTTTTGCTCAAGTATTTATCGTATAGTTTTTGAAATGATTCCCATCGCCAAAGTTTGACTTCAAATTAAACTCAAATCTCTTCCGAAACTCCAAATGGCATTCAAATTCAAACAGATGCATAGATGCTTAGCTTAATTAAAACATTCCAAATAGGAAATTTGGGATGTTACAAACCCACCATTTTAAGATGAATCTCGCCTCGAGATTCGGGTTGGCTAGCAATAAAGGGTGGTCTCAAGAAGGTCTTCGGCCCTGTGGCTTCTTCCTGTGTGGTGACTCCAAAGACCTGCAAAATTTGATGACCTTGTCATGGTGACTGCCGCAGTCTCGAATTCGGACGGTTTCTCCTTAATGTCAAGCTGTATGGCCTCTAGGGGCACCTTGGTCTCTCAACGGAATATCGGCCATATCGCATGACATTTCTTCACCGAGAAACATGGAAGACATCATGAACTCCGGACAATCCTTCCCGAAGTTCCAACTTCAGCAACTTCTCCACGACGTTCGAGGATTTTTAGGGCCAATGAATCGGGTGCTAATTTCCTTTGACACCAAACCTCTTGATTCCACGGCGAGACACACGAAGTATGCTCGGTCTCCCGCTTCGTAAGTTACTTCCTTGCGCTTACCGTCGGCATATCCTCTGTCTCGACCGTGCTATCTTGAGCCTGTCTCGAATCAACTTCTTCGAATCCTCGATAAGGTCGGAACCGAAAGTGATCGATCTCCAACACTATCCCACAATGGTGTTCTCGCACTCCTTCCAGTATAGAGCTTCAAAGGGCCATTCGGATCGATTGATAATCTGTTGTATGAGAACTCTGCAGTATGGAAAATTATCATCCAGCTAGACCCATAGTCTAGCACACAAGCTCTCAACATGTCCTCCAATCTGGTTGACTCTCTTATGTCCATCATCTGCGGATGAAGTGGTGAATTCCAGCCTCGTACCCAAAGTTTCATGTAACTGCTTCCAAAACTTTGAGGTAAACTGCGCTCCTCTATCTGAAACGATACTCCTCGGAACTCCATGCGCACATACGATCATGGTCATGTATATCTTGGCCAACTTAGCACTAGTATAGGTAGTCTTCACGGAATGGTGAGCTACCTTGGTCAATCGATCAACCACTACCCAGATAGAATCATATTCTGAACGGTCCTGGTAATCCCTTGATGAAATCCATTCCAAGTTTCTCCCATTTCCAACTGAATCGCAAAGGTTGTAGCAACCCCGCTTCGATGTTCTGCCTTACTCGCTGACAAACAAGATAATGCCACGCATTTCTCGGCAATATCCTTCTTCATACCGTCCACCGTAAACTTTCCTTCAAATCCAGTACATCTTTGGTTGCGGGTGATCGAAAGTATCTGAATCATGAGCCTCTGAAGAATTAGCTTCCTGAGTTGGATCATTGGGCACATAAATATCGATCCTCGAACCATATAGTTCCGTTCATCCACGGAATCCTTTTTCCTTCATTCATCTTTGCTTTATCTCATCAATTTCTTGTCCATTTCTCTGGCTTCACGAATCCTTTCGCCAAAGTGGACTGTACTTCTAGAGTTGCAACAAATCCTCTCTGAACTATCTCCGCCAGAGATCTCTCGAGGTCATCGACTAACTCGAGGTAATCCTCCGGCTGTAAGATGCTCATAACTCTTACGGCTCAAAGCATCTCGCTACAACATTAGCTTTACCTGTGGTAATGCAATCTCATGTCATAGTCCTTTATCAACTCTAGCCATCTCCTCGCTCGAGGTTCAACTCTTCGCGTGAAAATATACTTCAAACTCTTGTGATCTGTAAACATCACAACGGTTTCCGGCGAGGAAATGTTTCAGTGTCTTGAGTGCATGCACTACGGCTGCTAACTCCAAATCATGTGTGGCATAATTCATCTCATGAGGTCGTAGCTGTCCTGGAGGTATAAGCTACAACTTTTCCTTCCTGCATTAGTACTTCCGAGTCCTTGACGAAAGCCACAATAAACCCGGTATTCCTTGTGTATGTCCGAAAATTAACATGGCTGTAACCAACCGCTTTTTCAATTCCTAAAACGCTTCACATTCCTTGGTCCAAACATACTTGGCTTCCTTCTTCAACAGCTCACCATGGCTTGGCAATCTTCGAGAAGTTCTCAATAAACCTCCGATAATATCCTCGAGTCCGAGAAAACTGCGGATCTCCTTGATCGAGGTGGGTGATCGCCAATCGGTGACGATTCAACCTTGGGGATCAACTGCTATTCCTTCTCCTGAAATAACATGTCCGAGGAATCCAACTTCCTTCAGCCAAAATTCACATTTGCTGAACTTGGCATACAACGATAGTTCTCAAGTTTCTCCGAACTAGACGCAAATGTTCCTTATGCTCTTCCTCGCCTTGGAGAAAATCAATATATCATCGATGAACACTACGACAAACTTGTCCAGATATTCCATAAACACCTTGTTCATCAAATTCATGAAGTATGCGAGCATTAGTCAATCCAAATGACATGACGGTATACTCATATAAACCATACCTGGTAGTGAATGCTGTTTTGGGTATATCCTTTCACGGATCTTCAACTGATGATACCCTGATCGAAGATCGATCTTAGAGAATACCTTGGCTCCAACTAGCTGATCAAACAGATCATTAATCATCGGCAGAGGGTACTTGTTCTTGATGGTTACTCGCTCAACGCACGATAATCCACAACCATCCTCAAGCTTCCATCCTTCTTCTCTACCGTAAGAACCGGGCTCCCAAGGTGATGAGCTTAATGAATATATCCTTTCTCCAATAACTCATTAATTTGATCCTTGATCTCTTTCAGCTCATTCGGTGGCATCCGATAAGGTCTCTTGATATTGGGGCTGTGCCGGCAATAACTCGATCAGAAATTCAATGTCTCGTCGTGGCATTCTCGTAATTCCTCCAAAACACATCGGAAAATCTTGCACCACTCGCACTTCCTCCCAACAACTCCGTGAGGGAATGCACTGATTCTTCATCCGCTATGCTGGCTACATACTTGATCCTCTTCGCCCGGTGGTGAGCGAATAGACTTGCGGCACGCTATGTTTCCTTCAAACTTCGCCAACTAATCCATGCCTAGGATTACATCCAAGGTCCGGGTTTCCAACACTATGAGGTCTCGGGAAATTATGGTTCCCGATGTTGAGGGTTGCATGACAGCCAAGCCTGCCATCATTTCTCCTCCTGGAACCGACGCGAAGGGGCTTCTAAGGGTTTTAGTGGGCAACCTGCATTTTCCACAACTACCTTGATATGAATGAATGCGTGCACCGAATCAAAGCGCACTAATACGAACGTGAATTCAATAAAACTTACCAACCACGTTGTCCGCTGATCATAGACGCCCTCCACGCCAATGTGGTTCACCCGAGCACGAGGAACGGATTGGGCTTCTTCGCTGAGCCTCCATTGCCGCTTTCCATTCTCGCTTTGGCCTCCGCAGCGGGTGGCGAGTGCCTCGCTCTTCGCACTTGGCTCCACAAACATGAGCGCGGAAGGCTCGCTGGAATTGATCCCATGACGGCACCAATGGGATAAGTGGCGTGTAGTTCTCCCACCAAGAAGTTGCAGGTCCATCGTTGATGCGCAAAGCGCACTTCTCGATCGCAGCATCCAAGTGATTAGCTCTCTTCCGACTTTATGGAGCCAATCATCAGCCACAATCGGCTCGGTGCTACTAGAGAACACCGGCGGATTCAGCCTCGTGAATCGAGTCAAGTTGTCCATGGGGTGGTGGCGGTGGATTGTTGGTGTTGTTGTTCGATCGGATGAGTAGCTGCATGAGGGCATTCTCCGCCGAGCAGCTGGGTGAGCTCCGCGGAAAACCAGTGTCACGCCCTGAGGCATCCGTGTTTTGGAGTGGATGAGAAAATTAGAATAGAACAATGGTCTAATGAGAAATAACACTACCCATATGAATGCACAATCATAAACACACCAATCATTTATTCATTCCACTCAAACATGGCTCAATCTCGATTACAAAAGCTCATGACTAATCGAAAATATCGCCTAACTCGATCGATGAAAAAGGTAAAATAACATGGTGGTCGACTAAAAGTCTTCATCAATAATCCTTGCGCCCTTTGGTGTGATGTCCTCTGTTATGGCGCCTCTTGTGGCTTCCTCCGTGGAACTCCTTCATAATCCTGATCATTACTCACAGAGGTCTGCTCATCTCCACTCGTGAAAAGGTCTCTCCCAAGTCCATCTTTTCCTCTATCGCGCAAGCTTCATCTTCGGTCGCCGATGTCTCCATGAAGTCCGCGACTTCTTCCTCATGGTTAAGGAAGTCTGCGTGCCTTTCCTCCGCCCAGCCACGAACAAAAGCCTCCTATGTGCCTTCGAAGTTATGGGAAGTCTGAATCTCCCATTTCGAGGAGACACTCCAAGTCCTGGATGTAAGAGAGAGGAGTCGCCTCACGGTACGGATGATATCTCCATTCCGTGCTCATGAGAAACCATGGCGAGGTCCGAGGATCGAGCCTGCCCAGACTCTCCTCGAGATGTCCAAGGCACGATAGATCGCCATGTCCTTCCGATGATCCATTGAAGTCGGTGAACTCAAAGTCAATAGGCTCAGATGTCCTCAAGGTTCTCCTGAATATGCACTTCAACCTGAGCGTGTCCGCGAAGTGCATTGGTTGGCTTCCAGTGATCGAGGTAGAGCAATCTTCAGCTTCTTCACCATCTGACCAGCTTCCCCGCCAAGGGCATCGCCTCATCGGGCGGCAAAACTCGCTAGCAAAACAAGAGCTAGTTAATTAATTAGCATTAACAAGATTCTGCTTAAAACTAATTTTTTATTAATCCTAAAATACCCAAATTAATTCCTATGGTTAGGTAATGTCAAAATAAAGTTGGGACAAAAAGAATCATCCAAAATAATTTTTCTAACTCATGTTATAACAGATTTACTATTCTGACTAAAACTAAAATAAAGCAATTTTAGTTAATTTTAACATAGCTAAATATATTTTCTACAGAAACTATAGAAAATTTGCAAACCAACAAAAAAGAATCACCTAAAAATATTAAACAGAATAAAAGATATGAATTTTTCAAACAGGAACTATTCTGTTAAAACAGAAAACGAAAATAAATGGAAAAGGGCCTAATGGCCTAAACCACGACCGAGCGTAAATAAACTAAACGGGCCCTAGGGTTAAACTAGTCGGGCGGCTAAATAAAATAAAACCCTAACTAAAAACTAAACGACTAAACCGTCGAACTGGTTTTTATATAAGAACATATTCTTCGGGAGTTCTAATTCACGAGATGGGAGATCGACGGCGGTGGAGCTCCGCGACTCACCGGAGTTTGGACGGTGGCGGCGGCTCGGTGGCGAGGTGCCGACGGCCCGTCACGGGAGGTCGGCAGAGCTCAAGGGAAGGGGCGACGAGGGAGGGTCTTGTGGAGTCGGCGAGGGTCGGGAGGTCTAGGCACGGGCGATGAAAATGGCGGCGGTGGCTCGGTCTCCGTGAACGGCGTGAGAGAGGAGGAGGGTTCCGAGGGGCGAGGGGGAATGGAAAAGGGGAGGTATAAATAAGGGGCCTCGTGGCAAGGGAGGATCGAGGGGATCGATCCCGGATCTCACGGGATCCCCATGACGGCAGGCGCCGGCGGCGGGTTGAAGACGGTGGTGGCCCACCGCGAGAGAGAGAGGGGCGCGACGCGGCGGTTGGCCGAGCCGCGTGGCGCGGGTGGTTCGGTCGGCTCAGCTGCTCATTGGCTGGCCTCGGGCCGCCTGGTGGGGGCGCTGGCTGGGCTGGGGTCTCGCACTGGGGTGGGTTTTTTTTAAAATTTATTTTTTTAATAAAACAAAACAGAGATAACTTAATAAATATAAATATTTATATAGACATATATATACCAAAATGATCAGGGAATATTCCTATCATTTGAACATTTTCCGGGCAAAATCCAAAGTTTATAAATTTTCATTTTTTCAAATTCAAATAAATCTCAAGTTTGAATTCAAAACTTTTGGCAAGGTTCTCTCTCGATATTTTGGAGTGTCATGTTTACTCCTCTCATACTTTTGCTCAAGTATTTATCGTATAGTTTTGAAATGATTCCCACCTGCCAAAGTTTGACTTCAAATTCAAAACTCAAATCTCTTCCAAACTCCAAATGGCATTCAAATTCAAACAGATGCATAGATGCTTAGCTATAATTGTAAACATTCCAAATAGGAAATTTGGGATGTTACACAACAACAACAACAACAACAACAACAACAAAAACAACAACAACAACAA
>JAHIAM010015040.1:0-19726 GCA_021605205.1 Aegilops longissima | reverse complement strand
CTTTCCTAATACATAATGCCATTGCTAAATCCTATTCTCTGATTTGGCCAGCCATGCTCTGCTTTCGAGCTGGTGATATTTACTCTTGAAGCGAGTGGTATATGTTTCAAAGATACCCCGATGGGTTGAACCTATGCCTTCCTTAACCTGTGTGAACTTGAAAAGCTTTCACGAGTCATACTCCTCTGGTAATTCACCAGGTGGGTTTTCACACTCAAATCATTTTTTATAAGAGCAGTGAATGAATGGTCATGCATTGGAGAAGTGGGAGTCAACCTTGAACTTTGTGTTCATGCCCATGGACACGATGTAGATCCTATCATGGAAGTTATTGTAATAATAACTATTTCCTTGATATAATATCGGCTGGTATCTGTGAATTGATCCTTTGAAATCGTGGTTTCGACCATATTTTCTCCTTGATTCTATTTCTCGAACAAGTTAGAGTACTTGCCTTTTGCAGATCAATACGCCTGCCCAACCTCTATTTTGATCCACCTTCGAGTATTACCCCCTGGTATCTCGAGGATATCAACCCATTGCACTACATCTTACGAATTTCTGATGAATTAGTACCATTCCCCATCATAGTCACTCCACGGGTTTTGGGTTATCGTCAACCGAGAACACCGATTAGTGAATCGAATCAACGTTGTGATTCAATACTCTTACTACTTTGTTGTTGAGAAGTTTAATGCCCCATCATGTCATTTCTAGCCTTATCGGCTACATCATTATCGTGCTAAATTTAACTGTGCTGCATGGTTCTTCTCCCCGGAGCACAAATTTTCGACAGTGAACCAATCTTATGTTGATCTTCCTCATCATATCATTTTGCTTTGAACAACGAGCTTGGTTTCGAGTTTGTGTCGTACCCTTGTTTCCAATAACCTTTCACTTCACCATTCCTTTGACTTGATGTCATCGTCGATCAATTACATCTTGAAATCTCTCGACAAATGTGTCGTGATCATCATCAACATTCTAAGCTCTTAGAAGATATCTATTGAATTCTTCATGGGAAATACCATCCTTGTCCCTTGGTAATTTGTGTTGTCATCGACTACTTCCTTGCCTTCTTTCCAACACAAACTTTTTAGTGTTGTGGCCATACCTTGAGTTCCTGGCTATCCAACTTATCTTATGTCCTACCTTAAAGTAATACCATATTATATATCAAGAATGTTGTGAGAATTTCAACACCTCTTAAGAATTCTTGATACAATTGATACATCTCGCCATCTACATTCATCTCTTGGTCCCCGTGTTATTTCTAACTGGAAAACTGACAATTGAACTATGATGTGCGAATTCAAAACTTTTAACAACCCTATTGCTTTGAAGTTAATGGTCGACATTTCATTCTTAGACCATTGGTTATCTAATCACCATTCCAACATTGATCCTACTACCTAAGCCCATATTTTGGGTGCACCTTTCAACCAGTGATTAATTGTGTATGTTGCCCTCGAGCATACAACATTATATCATTTGATCTAATAAATGTTATCTCCTTGTTCACATAATTGCGGAGATCCATCTTTTGGAAATCTCAATGAATTGTCGCTGAGACCATCAGCCACCTCCTCATACTCTCCTTGATTTAATGATGAACTCTTGTTTCGAACTTGTCGGCATTCTCGAACGGGGTCCCTAGACTTGCTCGCCTCATGCCCATGGGCGTGGGCTCAAAGGTGCCCATCACGACGATCTTCATCAACACAAGCTCAAGACCTCATGAGGGGCCGAGATTGCGGGCGGACGACAGTGGAGCTCTCAGCACGACCATCAGGCTGGCTCATGAGGAGCCGGAGAGATCAAGGCGGGTACTCACGAGGTGCCCATGACGCAAGCCATGACGACTAAGGGCGCCAGTGGGCGCCAGCCACAAGCAGTTGTCCTCCTTTCCTCTTTGGTGCAAAGGGAGCAAGCGCAGCGAGCATCAAGCAAAGGTGTCCATTTCTGGCAACAAGACAAGACCAGCCCAACGGCAGGAAGGAAGTCATCAGGAGCCCAAGCCGGCATCACCACCAGAGCTTTTGACAAAGCGAGGACCAACTTTAGTCGATAAGTGTACCAGATGTTCCTTCAAATGGCTAATTGTTGGCGCCTTCCCGCTCAATATTTGGGAAGAAGCCCAGGCCTTTGCCTATAAATAGGACTAGCCTCCCAGAGCTAGGAGATCGGATCCGGGCAGCTTGAGCCGAGGCCTGATCTAGAAGAGCAAGAAGCAATCTTGGAGAGAGAGAGAAAGAGAAGGCGATCAACTCCCCTAGCAGCTCATCGCCTGCCAAGAACATGTATCGCGAGGCTGTTCTTCCTTGTATTGTTCATCACCATCAGCCCAAGAGGCAATCCACCACACCACAAACTAGAGTAGGGTATTACACCACAATGGTGGCCCGAACTAGTATAAACCTTGTGTCTCTTGTGCTGTTCCTTTCGGTTTAGATCCTAGCGAGGCGGCGGGGTGCAGTAGGTAGAGGGTGAGATTCGCAGCACTTCCTGTTTGAACCTCAAGGTCTGCCAAACAAGAAATCTGACATTTGGCGCGCTGTGGGGTGCGCCTGAATTGCCTTCCGTCGCCTCGCTTCTCCGTCGACCCCGCACCCATGTCCGACACTCGTTGGCTCGCCGAGCGCCGAGTCGCTTTGCTTCCCTGCCGCTTCAGACGGCTTCGTCGGGCGGGCGCTTCGCCGCTTCTTGCCGCCGCCGGGCCAACGCCGCCATCTGCCCGGCGGGGAACGAAAGCATCAAGCATCGCCCCAAAGATCCTCTCAGGAGGCAAGATGGCCGCACCGCTACCCTCACTCGCCTCGCTGGTTTCTTCGCCTTGCGATTCCGCGCTCATGGAGGCTCGAGCGCGCCATCACAGCAAACGAAGCTCTCGCGCTACCGCCCCATTGACGACGCTTCACGAAGAGTGGCTCGACTGCTGCTGAAGCTCGCTCACGCTGCCGCAGGGGCTCTCTCACCGCTCGTCCCCGGCTGCACCGCACCCCGCGCCCCGCTGGCGACGAAGTCCGGGCGCCGCAACCTCCCTCAAGAAGGCGCCTGCCCTAAGGCTGCGGGTCCTGGGCGGAACTCCGCCCGTCCGGCGCGCCAGCCAAGAGCAGTAGCTGCCAGAGGTCCTCGCCTGCAAGAAGCTGCCCGAGTGTTTCCCGCCCAGCTTGCCGCGACCACGCCCTCGCTTCCAAAGACGCTAAGACCTCTCGCTGTTTCAGCTGCAGCGCATGGGGACCCGCAAGACAAAGCTTCGTCACCAAAGGCCTCCTGTGGCTACAAGAGGCTGTCGTGTTTTCACCACCGAAGCCGCGTAGCGTCAAGGCGGGTCGGAAGTTCGCCGGACCTGCCTCGCCACGACGGTACGGCCGACCTCAGCAGAGTTCCTCCATCTCTACGAGCTGGGCATCGCCGCCAACGGAGACGAAGGTCATGGCGTAACTGGTTTCCCATGGCGCCAAGGACGGGCCCGCACTGCTCCCTCGAACTCGCCCTCGTGCACGATCTCCTCCTCGACGAGATGAGCACCCGCTTCATCGCCAACTTCCAAGGTACTCATGACTGCCACCCACCGCGGAGCGACATGCGCCGCGATCAAGCAGCAGCTGTGGAGTCCCCGCAGAATACATCCAAAGCTTCAACAACGCACGCCTCAAGATTCCTAAGGTGACCGAGGAGGCCATCATCTCCGCTTTCTCCGATGGTGTGTGCGACGCCAAGATGAAGGAGGAGCTGGCGCATGAAGACTTGTGCACTTCCTTGAGTTGTTCAACTTGGCGCACAAGTGCGCTAGGCCGAGGAAGGGCGCCTCCTCCTCGAGCTGCCCGCCGCAGACCCGTAAGAGAAGAAGCCCAAGGCCAAGGATGAAGTGCAGGGGCTGCCGTGCTCGCTGCAGTAACCGGACACCAAGCAGGCAGAGATCAGCCCGAGTCTTCCAAGGGCAGCTGCATCATGTGGTACCACCACCTCCACACCCACATCACCAACGTAATGTCAAGAGCTCGAGCCATGCGAGAAGGGAGGATCGCCGACGCCCCGACTGCAGCGACGGGCTACGGCCGAGGAGGAGGAAGGAACGCAGACGCTGGGAAGACCGCGGCTTCGCCAAGGGTGGCGGACTAACCTCGCGAGGATCGGCCAAGGGACCCGCCACGAGGGAGGCCGGAGGATCAGCCTCATGAGGATCGCCTGCAAGGCAACGCGATGCTCTCCATCCTCTGCCACCGCAGCCAAGGAGAAATGAAGACCATCATCGACGAGGGGCTGGGGCTTCTGCCGCGGCGCGATCGCCAGATCCTGGGCGGAGCTCAAGCCCCAGCCTCTCAACGATCTTCAAGCAGTTCGCCTGAAGTGAATGCAGTCCTCCCTAAGCTCAGGCCACATGCCCCTCTCGTGGTCGGCATGCACCATCACGCTCAGCTCAGCGGATCAGCTCAAGTAAG
Source organism: Aegilops longissima (assembly GCA_021605205.1). Lineage (NCBI taxonomy): Eukaryota > Viridiplantae > Streptophyta > Magnoliopsida > Poales > Poaceae > Aegilops > Aegilops longissima. The sequence continues at coordinate 15,281 of JAHIAM010015040.1, read as the reverse complement.
CGCCACAGCCGAGTCCTTCCGATGCTTTGTTCCCCAATCATCAAGAACGCATAGTCACCAAGACCTCATCGATGGCGGGCAGGCTCAACGCCCCGCCTGCGGAAACGCTCAACAATCTCCAAGTGCCTTACAATCAGCTTCAGCCAACCAAGCCTTTCTCCGGGTCACCGACGGCTTCCGTCCCGGCCGGGCAGTGTTCGCCTCCTCACCTTCGGGCGACGCGACAACCACAAGACCGAGCTCATCGACTTTGACGCCGCCACATTCTCCGCCATACAACGCCATCCTGGGTACTCCAGCACTCGCCATGTTCATGGTCAGAACCCACCACGGCTACAACGCCCTCAAGATGCCGTGAAGTGGCGGAGTCATCACGGTGCCCTCGCAAGAGAAAGACGCAGCAGGCTCCCCGAGCGAGCCATTCAGCCGATCACCGAAGACCCGGATCACGGAAGGTAAGGCTTCCGAGACCGCCCCAAGAAGAAGAAGACATCGTCCGCCCGCCCCTCAGAGGCAGGCCCTCAGGTCCGCTGCCTGCCACAGGAACCTCCTTCTATCGATAGGAAAGGCCCGGGCGCCTCCCGGCAGGCCTCGGGCTCCCTCGAGGGCCACCGACCTTGCTAAGGTCACGAGGGAGGCGCTGGGCACCACTTGGAGGCGTGAGCCGCAGCACGCTTCTCAAGAAGGAACAAGGCAAGGAGGGCCAAACCTCGGAGTTCGTCAAGAAGATCGCTCAGAGCTGCATGTCGGCTGCTGGGAACGAGGGTCCCTGCACTTGCTCGCTCGTGGCCTCGCGGCGTGGCTCAAGGAGGCCCAAGACGCCCATCTTCATCAACGCAGCTCAAGACCTCGCGAGAGTCCAGATTGCATGGGCGGACGACAAGGAGCTTCTCGTGCACGGCCTCGCCAGTTGGCTCATGAGGAGGCGGAGAGTTCAAGGCAGGGTACCTCGCGAGGTGCCCATGACGCAAGCCATGACGACCAAGGGCGCCAAGGCGGGCGCCAGCTCGCTGCAGTGGTCCTCCTTTCCTCTTTGGTGCAAAGGGAGCAAGCGATGCGAGAGTATCAAGCAAAGGCATCCATTTCGTGCAACAAGACCAAGACCAGCCCAACGGCAGGAAGGGAGTCATTAGGAGCCCAAGCAAAGGCCATCACCAGAGCCTTTGGCAAGCGAGGACCAACTTTAGTCAGATAAGTGTACCCGCTGTCCCTTCAAAATGGCTAATTGTTGGCGCCTCTTCCCGCCAATATTTGGGAAGAGGCCTGTGGCCTTCGCTTATAAATAGGAGTAGCCACCCTGTATGGAGGGACCGAATCTCATCAAGAAACCCAGAAGCTAGAGCGATCGAACACCACCTAGCAAAGACATCACATCGCCAAGAACAGACCTCACGAGTCTGTTCTTCCTTGTATTGTTCCTCATCGCCCAAGAGGCAATCCACCACACCACACACTAGAATAGGGTATTACACCACAATGGTGGCCCGAACCAAGATAAATCTCGTGGTCTCTTGTGCTGTTCCGCTTAGTAGTTTAGGTCCCAGCGATTCAGCGAGGTGTGAGACGGTGGAGGGTTGGATCTCCACGCTACACCCCAAAGGTTCAACCTCAAGGGTCTACCGGAACCCGAACCGACATTTGGCGCGCTGTAGGGTTGCGCCGAATCTGCCTTTCAGCCTCGCTTCTTCCCCGACCACCGCGAACCATGTTCGACGCCTGCCGGCTCGGCTGAAGCGCCGAGCCGCCGCCCCATATCGCCCAGATAGCTCCTGCCGGCGAAGCGCTTCGCTGTTTCTCACACCGCCATTAACGCCGCCACCGCCCGGGCTGGGAACGAGCAGCAGCATCGCCCCAAAGACTCGCCCATGACGCGGACGGCCGCCTCAAGAAGGCGCTTCGCCCTACGCTGCCTCGGCGGAACCCGCCCGCCAGCGCCGGCGCGGCACGAGCAGAGCTGTCAAGAAGTTCTCGCCCACGAAGCCGCCCGAGCGCCCCCGCTTCCAAAGACGCAGACCTGTGGTTGCCCCCAGCCAAGGCGCAAGGAGGCCCACAAGACCAAGCTTCGCCGTCCGAGGCCCCCGCTGCCACGGGCGGGCTGCCGCGCTTTCACCTCCGAAGTGCAGCGCCGCGGCTCCGCCAAGTTCGCCGCACCTGCCTCGCCACGACGGCACAAATGACCCTACGGAGTTCCTCCAGCTTCACGAGCAGGCATCGAGGCTGCCAACGGGATGAAAAGGTCATGATGAACTGGTTTCCCATGGCGCCAAGGACGGAGCCCGCACTGCTCCCGAACCGCCCTGTGCACGATCTCTTCTCGCCGAAATGCGCACCCGCTTCATCGCCAACTTCCGTGGTACTCGCGATCGCCACCCGCCGTGAGCGACATGCGCCGAATCAAGCAAAGAGCTGGGAAACCCTGCAAAGTACATCCAGCTGCTTCAACAACGCTACGCCTCAAGATCCCTGTGGTAACGGAGGAGGCCATCATCTTCGCTTTCTCCGACGGCGCGGCGCGACGTCAAGATGAAGGAGGAGTCATGATGCATGAAGATCTCGCACCTCCTGAGCTGTTCAACTTGGCGACTGCGCGCCAGCTGAGGAGGGCGCCTCCTCCTCGAGCTGCCCGCCGCGATCCCAAAGAAAAGAAGTCCAAGGCCAAGGACGTGAAGCGCAGGGGCTGCCGACACGCGTCGAACTGCACACCAAGCGAGGCGCAGATCAGCCCGAGTCCTCCAAGGGCAGCCGGTATCACAGCGTACCACCACCTCCACACCCACAACACCAATGAATGCCAAGAGCTCCGGCCAGACGCTGAAGGAAGGGTCGGCAGACGCCCGAGCAGCCGACCGGCTACGGCCAAGGAGAAGGAAGGAATGCAGGACTGGAAGACCATGTGCCCGCGCTAAGGGTGGCACGACCAACCTCGCGAGGACTCTGGCAAGACCTACCGCGAGGGAGGCCGGAGGGATCAGCTCATGAGGATCGCCTGCAGGGGAACGCAGGCTCTCTCCGCCGCCGCAGCCAAGGAGAAATGAGGACCGGCCATCGATGAGGGGTCGGGGATTCTCAGAACCGCTGCGGCGATCGCTCGCATCCTCGGGCGGAGCTCAAGCCCCACCTCTCAACAAGATCTTCGCAGTTCACCTGCAAGTGAATGCAGTTCCTAAGCTCGAGGCCGCTGCCTCTTAGGTGGTCGGCATGCGCCATCATGTTCAAATTTCAGCGGATCAGCTTCGGCGCGGCCACAGCCGAGTTCTCCGATGCTTTGTTCCCCAATCATCAAGAATGCTGGTCACCAAGACCTCATCGACGGGCGGGCAGGACTCAACGCCCCGTCTGTGGAAACATTCAACAATCTTCAAGTGCCTTATACCAGCTTCAGCCAACCAAGCCTTTCTCCGAGTCACCAACGGCTCCACGGTCCCGATCGGGCAGGTCCGCTTTCCCGTCACCTTCGGGCTCGCGACAACTACCACACCGAGCTCATCGACTTCGACGCCGCCCACATTCGCCGCCATACAACGCCATCCTCGGTACCCGGCGCTAGCTAAATTCATGGACGAACCCACCACGGCTACAACGCCCTCAAGATGCTGTGAAGCGGCGGGTCATCACGGTGCCTCGCGGAAGAGAGAGACGAAGCAGGCTCCCCTGGAGCGAGCCTTTCAGCCGCAGACGCTAGAAGACCTGCACCACAGCAGGAGGCCTCCCCGAGGCAGCACCCAAGAAGAAGAAGACATCGACCGCCCGGCCTCAAGAGGCAGGCCCCTCAGGCCCGCCCGCCAGGGGGAGCCTTCCATCGAGATAGGAGCGCCGCCTGGCCGCCTCCTAGGCCGGGCTCGGCTCTCCCCGGAGGGCCGCCACCCGCCAAGGTCACGAGGGAGGCGCTTGGGCACCACGTGGAGGCGTGCCAAGCACGCTTCCGCAAGGTGAGCAGCAGGAGGGCCGAACCTCGTGGAGTTCGTCAGAAGGCCATTCAGAGCTACGGGAGTCAAGGGTCATGAGGGGCAGCCGCCGCCACTGGCTGTGGCCCCCATCCAAAGCGAGGATGGTGGGCTGCTGCCTCAGATCGACATACTGTGGCTCAACCGAGCCGCATCTCAAGAGCGCCTGCCTCTCGCGAGGGACGCTATGAGGGCCCGCCCATACAGCCACGGGCGCATGCCTCACGGCTCGCCAAACGCGTTGCTGCGCACTAAGATCTCATGAGGGCCATCCCGAGGCTCGAGAGGTCAGGCACGCCTGCAACCCCGGCGGAGATGGAGATGGCCTCGAGGAGCCGCCACGCCTCGATCCTCCCGAGGCCCCGGCCCGGGGCTCGTGGAGGATCGGCCCCGCAGCCCACCGAGTCTGCTACACCAACACCCCTTCGTCCCCAACATCACCAGTGACATCTTTAAGTTTTGTTTCCTGGCTGAGCGCCTCAGGTCAGATTATTCCTGTGTCGCTGGGTACGCCCCTCGCTGCATGTATCCCTTTATTTCATGTCATTAGCCTATCTCGCTGGGCGCCCCGGGCTGCATCATCCCCAAGCCGCCGGGCCTGGCCCCAAATGCATGTATCCTTCTTACGCTTTCCTAAGGATTATGCTCTCGCCCACCATGCTTGTTATTTGCGCCTTTCCGGGTGACGGAATCTTGCACGTTAAAGGGGGGTGCCTCGAGCATCGCGACTGTGGCTCCTACCGGCCTCCGCCCTCACCCTCTAGGTCTCGACCATGGCATCGCGACCTGGCTTGCCAACGACGGCCGAGACCAGCCCGAGAGCCGGACCCGAGGACGAGTTTCACATCTAACCCAGCTTCACGCGCTAAAGGGGGTGCCTGAGCATCGCGACTGTGGCTCCTACCGCTCTCCGCCCTCACCTCCGGTCTTGTCCATGGCATGACGGCCGGCTTGCCTGCTGATTTGCCGAGACCAGCCCGAGAGCCGGACCCAGGACGAGTTGTTGTGATCTAACCCCACTTATGCTAAAGGGGGGTGCCGAGCATCGCGACTGTGGTCTTCTATCGCTCTCCGCCCTCACCCTCCGGTCTTGTCCATGGCATCGCTGACTGCTTGCCAACCGACGGCCGAGACCAGCCCGAGAACCGGACCCGAGGACGAGAGTTTCATTATCTAACCTGCAGCTTTGCGCTAAAGGGGGTGCCTGAGCATCGCGACTCAGGGATCCTACTGCCTCCGCCCTCACCCTCGGGTCTTGTCCATGGCATCGCGACTGCTTGCCGCCGACGGCCGAGACCAGCCTTGAGCCGGGACCCAAGACGAGAGCACCGCATCTAGCCAAAATTGCAGGAACACGCCAAGATAAGGCCTGTGAGCCAGCGCAACCCGCTTGAGGTAGGGCCCCTGAGTCCGGCTACCGCTCACGGGTGCCCGGATACACCTCGCCCAGCCCCACCGCAAGCGCCCACATGTCGTGGTGGGCTGGACACGCCGGGGCTCCTCCCGAGGGGAGCCCTCCCACGCACTCTGGAAGCACCATGCTCGCCTCGGCCGACGACATCGGCCGAGGAGCGGCGCATGCTCAGACGCTGCGGAAGCGCTTATGTTCGGCTGGTGATAAATAACCGAGGGTGGCCCCGGTCGATCAACCTCGTGGAGCCGCAGCCTGTCCGCCCAATCGCAACGCCTCGAGCGCCGCGCGAGGGGCTGGCACGGGCTGCGCCTGGGTCACGCCAGACGACGCCACTCCAGCCAGCCCCCTGGCCTGGTTCGTCGTGACGCCACTCCCCGAGCGGAGCCAAGGTACTAATGTCGCTTGAGCGCCAAGGGGACTCTCGAGCATCGCGACTCAGAGCCTAATCGTCACGTAGCCCTCACCCCTTAGTTCCGAAGGCTAACGGCGGTTGAGGTATGCGCGGGCCGGGCTTTGCAGACGAGAACGGTAGATCCGCCTGCTGCCTCACCTCCCTACTTGCTGTTCAGGCGCCAAGGGGGACTCTCAGCATCGCGACTTAGAGCCTAACTTGTCACGTAGCCCTCACTCCTTGGTCCCGGCCCTGGTTTTCGGTCAGGGCTAACGGCGGCCGAGGTATGCGCAAGGGCTCACGCCGCATAGAACATAAGCAAGTAGGAAGCGCAAATTTCAAGGAATTCAAAGGCAAATATTACAGTCCACATCAATTATCGCAATACCAAATGCAGTTTAAACGCCCCGAGGCATGATACATGTGCAGGAATTAAAAGCAGACAGAGCCACAACGGAGTCACTTGTCGGCGGTGGAGCAGCTGGAGTGGGTTCGCTGCGGAGCAGCAGGTCAGCAGCCGCTTGCTTCGCTTGGTGTCAAGGCCCGAACTTCTCAACAGAGCCTCCGCTGACCCTTCACAACCTTCGCAGCGCAGCTGCATGCTCGCCTTTGCCGGCTCCAAAGAAGGTCCAGTCGACGCTGGGATCACGAAGGTAGATGTGGGTGAGGACCCGCCTGCCGCAGAAGACAAACACGCTACTGCCTCGGGCCAGTGGGGGCCAAGGCCAAGGGTGACATCTTCAAGAGCGCCAACCAGAAGGGAAGCAGCTTACGGGACCATCCTCGGCGCCGCCAAATGGACTCTCCATGTCACGCTGTCAGAAAGCTGCCTTCAAGAAAGAGCGAGCCTTCACCTCCATATCCGTGAAGGCCACGCGATCTTCTCGCAAGAACCCGCGACCTTGTCGCCCAGCTCGACCTTCCTCGGCCCAGCTCCTGCTCCAGCTGACCAGGCGGTCGCGGCGCTTCTTGAGCCTGGCCTCCGGGTCCTGACGGCCAGCCATGAGCCTTCATGCTTTCCTCCCTGCCCAAGTGGAGGCCGGCCTCCTCGGCAAGCTGGTTCTCAGAGTCTTCACCGCTTCCAAATGGCCTCACAGCGACCTTGATGCTAGTTGCTTCCCCTCAGGCAGCATCGCGGCAATCTTCGCCCACGGATCGCCCGCTTCTCCTCGTCCGCAGCCGCCGAGGCCTGGACCAGCGCTGTCCAATCGGGCATCGAGCGAATCCAGCCAAAGCCTCGCTCCAAACGCCCAGCCATCGACGGGAGTCGGCGCTAAAATATCCTCGCCGCAGCGGTCCAAGCCCGCAACGGGCGCGATCCGAACAGTATTCGGAGGAGCAGCGGTCGGTGGAGTAGGAGGAGAAGACGGTGTGTGACCATCATACCGAGGTGGAACCAGCTGCGCCACGGCGACACCGAGGCAGCGCCAAGCAAGGGCACCTCGAGTCGCTGGTCAAGGGGGCTGAGTCGCTCACTGGCTCAGCTCGCCTCGCGAGGACGCCTGGCAGGAGAGGCCCAAGGCCACGATCACCTTCTTTCTCGGGCAGAGGCACTGCACGGATGGGGCCTTAGGAGCCCCCTTCAGCCTTTTTCGCTGGCTCCACCGGCCAAGGACATGGACATCGATCTCGCCGACGGAGCAATAATCAAGACGGGAAGGTGCACTTACAGTGTCGTCATGGTGGACTCGAGCAGCCTCCACCACTTAGCCCTGAAGCCGCTGCAAGGGTCGGCTTCAAGGGGCCCAGGAGCAGAGGCGCTCATGGATCGCCTGGGCCGGGCGACCTGGGACCACCAGCCCAGTCCGTCCTTCTTCGATCGGGGCAGGCTTCCGCCCCTGCTCATCCTCATCCTCGCTATCGCCACTGGGAGGCGGAGAGGCGGACCAGCACCAAGGGGAGGAGCCTTGACTCCGCCACCGAATCAACCCCTCTCCCGCCTCTCTTTCCTCCACTCTCACTGAGTCGGCAGAGACACGCCCACTGTGTCCTCCGAGCCTCCACGGGCACGGGCCCATCCCTATTGAAGACATGTATGGACCCCACTACCTGCTCCCAATCTCGCAAGGAACAAGGGCTGGGGCACCTCTAGTCCCGCCACATCGCCTCTAACCAAGGATCTGAGGACTGCCAGATCCTCGCTGCCAGACCACGGGCTCGAGTGAGGCCTCCACATCGAAGCGAGTATCGGCGGCGGAGCCAGCTGATGCCCAGAACTCCCTCAACAACGACACACCGGTTGCCTTTGCGCCACGCTGGTCGGCTTCAGATTCAAGGCCCATCTTCTCCAAAGACTAGCCACATGGGGATCCGTAAGCCCACTCGGGACCAGACGCCGAGTCAAGGGGTGCTCCATGGGCAGGATCAATGAGGGTGGATGCGCCCAAAGATCCACCAAGACCCACTTGCTCCTAATCCCTCAATCTGCTTCCTGTGGTTTGAATGGCGATGGCTCCGCCAGAGGCGATTTAAGTCACAAGACGCTGGAGGCGGAACCACGGAGGTTCGGAGGGAGAAATAGTGGCGCAGCAAGGCCACCGAGGGCTTCACCCCAACATGGGCCTCACAATAGTAGGCTAAGATTGCTGTAAGAAGGACGGAGTTGGGATGGAGGTGCAGAGCTTGAATGTTGTAGTGACGGAGGACACAAGAAGAACTCAAAAGGGAGGCACCAGACCAGCAATGATGGCGCCACGAAGAACGGTAGAAGGTACTCGACCTCGGGGCGGAAGAGCCGCCTTGAACGCCTGCCTGCTGACGCTTCGCGCCCGCCATCCGGCGCACCAGGCGCAGGCTCGCTTCGACACATTTGGCGGTCCAGAGTAGAGAGTACCAAGTTCCGACCGGGCTTGGCAGGCGCCATGATCGGGCTAGGGCACGCAGCGGAGGGATCTCAAGATCTTGGAAGCAGAGAGGAGAGGCGCAAGAAAGGGATCTGAGCAGCAATCGAGAAAGTAAAGGAGGCAAGGAAGATGCCGCCTCATATCAACTCACGCTGCTGCAGAGGCGCACGCTGCCCAATCAACCGCCACGCTGACGCCTAAGGCCGCAGGGCGTGTTAGGGGCCCGCGACGCTCAAGACTTGCCCTTTCGCCTTCCGCCGCTGTTTGGGCGCCAGGCCTGGGCTATCACGGCGCTTCGGGAACGGGGTCCCCAGACTTGCTCGTGCGCGTTTGGCGGCGTGGTTTCAAGGAGGCCCAAGACGCCCATCTTCATCAACGCAAGCTCAAGACCTCGCGAGGGGCTGCTCGCACGGGCGGACGACAAGGAGCTTCTCGTGCACGGCCTCGCAGTTGGCTCATGAGGAGGCGGAGAGTTCAAGGCAGGGTACTCGAGGTGCCCATGACGGCCATGATTTACCAAGGGCGCCAAGGGCCAGCACCACAGAAGGTCCTCCTTTCCTCTTGGTGCAAAGGAGCAAGCGCAGCGAGAGTATCAAGCAAAGGCATCCATTTCGTGCAACAAGACCAAGACCAGCCCAACGGCAGGAAGGGAGTCATTGTGGGAGCCCAAGCAAAGGCCATCACCAGAGCCTTTGGCAAAGCGAGGACCAACTTTAGTCAGATAAGTGTACCCGCTTGTTCTTCAAATGGCTAATTGTTGGCGCCCTTCCCGCTCAATATTTGGGAAGGGGCCCAGGGCCTTCGCCATAAATAGGAGTAGCCACCCCTGTGGCGGAGGGATCGAATCTCATCAAGAAATCGTAGCTAGAGCGACCAACACCACCTAGCAGTTCATCAAGACTGCCAAGAAATGCACCTCACGAGGCTGTTCTTCCTTGTATTGTTCCTCATCAGCCCAAGAGGCAATCCACCACACCACACACCTGAGTAGGGTATTACACCACAATGGTGGCCCAACCAGATAAATATCGTGGTCTCTTGTGCTGTTCCGCTTAGTAGTTTAGGTCCCAGCGATTCGGGCGAGGTGCGAGACGGTGAAGGGTTGGATCTCCGCCGCACCCCAAAGTGTTCAAACTCAAGGGTCTGCCGGATCCCAAACTGAATCGCAGGAGTCAAGAGTCATGAGTGGCAGCCGCCGCCACCTGCAATAGCTCCCCGCCCAGCGAGGATGGTGGGCTGCGCTGGCCTGTGATCGACATACCAGGGCTCAACACAGCCGCCTCTCAGAGCGCCTGCCCTCTCTGGGGGCGCCAAGGTCCACCCCACGCCACGCTCAGATGCCTCACGGCTTGCCGAACGCTGCCGCCACGCGCCAGCGCTTCATGAGGAGCATCCCGAGGCTCAACAGCCAGCGCCCGCAGCCCCGGCAGAGATGGAGATGGTCCACGAGGAGCCACTCAGCCTCCCGAGCCTCCCCTAGGCCCCCGAGCCTAGGGGCTCGGAGGATCGGCCCTGCAGCCCACCGAGTCTGCTTCCACCAACACCCTTTCGCCTTCAATGCTATCGTGAGATCTTTCAAGTTTCATTTCAACTGGAGCGCCTCTGTGGCTTGCATTATTCCTGTGCCGCGGGGTCCGCTCCCTCAAGCGTGTATCCTTTTACTTCATGTTCCTAGCTTACCTTGTTGGGGACGCCCGGCTGCATCATCCCCAAGTCGCCGGCTAGGCTCGGGCGACATGTATCCTCTTTATGCTTATTTCGGTCATGCTCACCCATCATGCTTGTTATTTGATGCCAATCCACCTACACCTTTCTTCGCTCATGTCGACCGCCATGCGTGTTAAAGGGGGGTACCGAGCATCGCGACTCAGGGCTCCTACCGCTCTCCAGCCTCACCTCCTCAGCCTTGTCCACGCATCGCGACCGGCATACCAAAGGACGGCCGAGACCAGCTCGAGGCCGGACCCGAGGACGAGAGCGCCAAGCATCTAACCAAACCTGCGTGAACACATCACAAGATAAGGCCCAAAGGCCAGCGCAACCCACCTTGAGGTAGGGCCCCGTGAGTCCCGCTGCTCACGGGTGACCAGATACACCTCGTCAGCCCCACCGTGCCAGCCACGTGTCGTATGGGCTGTACACGCCTGGGGCGAGGGGAGCCTCTCCCACGCACTGCTGAAGCACCATGCTTCGCTACCGGCCGACGACATCCGCCGAGGAGCTGGGCATGCCCAGACACATACGGAAGCGCTTATGCTCAAGGCTGGTGATAAATAATCGAGGGTGGCCCCGGCTGCATCAACCTCAGGGAGCCCAGAGCTCGCTGTCTGGCCTCATCGCAACGCCTCCCCTGGAGTGCCGCCATGAGGGGTAGCACGGGCTACGCAGGTCACGCCCAGACGACGACACTCCAGCCAGGCCCCTCGGCCTGGTTCGTCAGACGCCCTCCCCGAGCGGAGCCAAGGTACGGGTCGCTTGAGCGTTAAGGGGACTCCTCGAGCATCGCGACTCAGAGCCTAACTGGTCACGTAGCCCCTCACCCTTAGTTCAAAGGCTAACCGGCGGTTGAGGTATGCGCGGGCCGGGCTCGCAGACGAGAACGGTAGATCCACCCACATCTCACCTCCCTACTTGTTGTTCGTGTTAAGGGGGGCCTCGAGCATCGTGACTCAGAGCCTAACTTGTCACGTAGCCCCTCACTCCTTGGTCCCGCCCCGGTTTCCGGCCGGGCTAACGGGCGGCTGAGGTACTCGGCTCGGCTCGCCAGCGAGAACACAAGCAAGTAGGAAGGAAAAGCGCAAATTTCAAGGAATTCAAAAGCAAATATTACAGTCCATAATGTTATCACAACGCCAAATGCAGTTTAAACGCCCCCCGAGGCATGATACATGTGCAGGAATTAAAAGCAGACAGAGCCGCAAAGGAGTCACTTGTCGGCGTGGAGCTGCGCTGAGCGGTTCGCTTTTGTGGAGCCGCTGGTTGGTAGCGCCCGCCTTCGCTTGCCGCTGAAGGCCCTGAACTTCCCCAAAGAGAGCTCCTGGACGACCCTTCACGGCTTCAAAGAACGCAGTAGTGGCAAGCTCGCTGTCATTGCTCCAAAGAGGGGTCGTCGAGGTCGATGTTGGGATCGCAAGGTAGACGGGTGACGACCTGGCCAGCGCCTGCAGTAAGACAAGACACGCCGCCTTTGGCCTCCGCCAGAGGCTGCAAGGCCAAGGGCGACATCTTCAAGAGCGCCAACCAGGAAGGAAGCAGCTTGGCGGGCCGCCCTTCAGCCGCCAGCGGACTCTCCAGCCGCTATCAGAAGCTCCTCAAAGAAGGTGCGAGCCTTCACTTCCATCTTTGTGAAGGCTACGCGATCTCGGCAAGGACCTCAGGTTTGCCGCCCAGCCTCCGACCTTCCTCGCCTCCAACTCGCTTTCCAAAGACGCTTAGGCATTCACGACGCTTGAGCTTACGCCCCGATCCTTGACGGCCACCATCGCGAGCTTTCATGCCTTCCTCCTGCTTGGCGGGCGGGCCTCCTTGGTGAGCTGGTCCCGCAGCCTTGCATCTCGCTTCTCCAACATAGCTTTGCAGCGACTCGACATCGGCTACCTCCCCAAGGCGGCGTCATGAAAGCAGCTTTTTGCCCCAAGGATCGCTCGCTTCTCCTCGCCGCAAGCCGCCGAGGCTCTGGACCAGCTACCTCGAATCGGGTTGCCGGAGCTAATCCAGCCGTGCCGGTTCCCAAGCGCCTCGCCACAAGACGAGGGTCGGCGCCCGAAAGATCTCTGCACAGCCGGTCCGGGGCCTGGGCAAAGCAAGCGATCCAGAACGGTGGGAGGAATCAGAGAAACAGCAGTCGGTGGGGTAGGAGAAGGCGGCAACGTGACCACAGTATCGAGAGGCAGAGCCTGCTGCGCCCCAACGGCTGTGGTGGCAGCATCAGGCAAGGGCACCTCAGGAGCCGCCTGGGCCGTGGGGGCTGAGCTCGCCTCACCTCGGCTCAGCCAGGCCTCGTGAGGACGACTGGCAGAGAGGCCCTGCATCGTAGTCACCTTCTTTCACGGGCGGAGGCGCTGCCCCTGCATTTAAACTCTCGTGGAGATCCCTTCGCTTCTCGTCATGCGGGCGCCAGCCTCAGCTAAGAGATACATACGCTGCCTCAAAGAACAAAACAAGAAATAAGATAGGAATCGAGCACTTATCGGGTCGCCGCCATGAGCTCGAGCAACCTCCGCCATACTTTGAAGCCCGAGAGCCGCCACAAGGATCAGCCTCAAGGAGCTCGGAGCAGGAGGCGCGCTCATGGATCGCCGAGGCCGGGCAGACTCCATGGGGATCAGCCTACCATGTCCTTCTTTCGATCGGGGCAAGCTTCCGCCGCTTCGCTGCCAAAGATCCTCGCCGTTGCCGCCGCCGTGAAAGGCGGAGAACGCGGACTTGCGCCGAGGAGGGAGCCTCGACTCTCCATCGTCGCCGGAGTCGAGCCTCCTTCCCGCCTCCCTTCTCCCTTCTCTTCACTGAGTCGCCGAGGACACGCCCAACGGGTCCCTGGAGCCTCCGCTGGCACGGGCCTGGCCCCTCGCTGAAGACGGGCATGGATTCCACTACCTCGCCTCCTGCGTCGCAGAGGAACAGGGGCGAGGAGCGCCCAAATCCCTCGCCACGTAGCCCCGACCAAAGATTGGAGAACCGCAGCTGTCTTCGCCGCCAAGACCGCTGGGATCGGGTGGGCCTCCACATCGGAAGTGGGTACCGACGGCGGAGCCAGCCTGGTGCTCCAGAATTCCTCAAGAGCCGACGCTGGCCGGTCACTGGCGCACGCCATGCTAGCCGGCCTCGTGATCCATGTCCATCTTTCTCCAACACCGCCTCAAGGGGGTCCACGAGCTCCACTTGAGACCAATCGTTGGAGTGTATGGGTGCTCCGTAAGCAAGATTAGTCGAGGTGATGCGCCCAACATCTACCAAGATCCACTTGCCCTCAAGCCCTCAATCCTCTTCCCGGGTTCGAAATGGCGATGGAGCTACTGAGACGCGACAAGCTCGCAGACACGCAGAGAAGGAACCACGAGAGGTTCGAGGGAGAAATAGTGGCGCAGCAGGCCACTCGAGGGCTGCACCCCACGTGAGCCTCACAATAGTAGGCGAAGATCGCCAGAGGAGAACAGAGTTGGGGTGGAGATGCAGAGCTTGTAGCTTGTAACGGCGGAGGATGATAAGAAGAACTCCTAAAAGGGAGGCATCGACCGCAACAATGGCACTTACAAAGAGCGGATAGAAGGTGCTCCTTGGCCCTCGGGGAGGGCGGAGCTGCCTTGAACACCTTTCGCCTGGCCGATGCCCTCGCCGCCGCCATCCGGCGCATCAGTGAAGGCTCGCCCGACACGCTCGGCGAAGTCTGTGGCAGGCGCTGCATTAAGCTCCGCCGGGTTCGGCGAGGCGCCATGCCTTGCTAGGGCGCAATGGGCGGATCCAAGATTTTGGAGGCTGGAAGGAGAGGGCAAGAAAGGGGATCCGAGCAAGAATCAGAGAAAGCAAGGAAGCAAAGCCTAGGCAGACGCCGCCTTTATCGACTCGCTGGGTTGCTAAGGCACCCACGCCCAATCAACCGCCATGCGGGCGCCTAAGGCCGCAGGCTATTAGGGCCCGCAGCTGCCGCACTTGCCCTTCGCCTCTCGCTCGGCCAAGTCCGAAAGGCCGCTTTGGGCCCGGGTTACTGCTGGTGTTCTCGGGAACGGGTTCCCTGTAATTGCTCGCCGCGGCCCTGCGGCGCGGGTTTCAAAGGGGGGCCCATCACGCCCATCTTCATCAACACAAGCTCAAGACCTCATGAGGGGCCAAGCCATGTGCGGATGACATGTAGCTTCTCGTGCACGGCCTCATCAGTCGGCTCACAGGAGGCGGAGATCAAGGCGGGTACCCCACGAGGTGCCCATGACGCAAGCCATGACGACTATACGCCAAAGGGCGCCAGCCCGCCTAGTGTCCTCCTTCCTCTTTGGCAAAGGGAGCAAGCAAAGCGAGAGCATCAAGCAAAGGTGTCCATTTCCCTGCAATAAGACCAAGACCAGCCCAACGGGCAGAAGGAAGTCATTAGGGAGCCCAAGCCAAGGCCACCACTCAGAGCTTTTGATGTGAGAGGACCAACTTTAGTCAGATAAGTGTACCAGATGTTCCCTTCAAATGGCTAATTGTTGGTGCCCTTCCCGGCCAATATTTGGGAAGAGGCCCAGGGCTTTGCCTATAAATAGGACTAGCCTCCCACAGAGCTAGGAGATCGGGTCCGGGGCAGCTTGAGCTGAGGCCTGATCTAGAAGAGCAAGAAGCAATCTTGGAGAGAGAGAGAAAGAGAAGGCGACTGAACTCCCCCTAGCAGTTCATCGCCCCGGCCAAGAACAGACCCTCGCAAGGCTGTTCTTCCTTGTATTGTTCATCACCATCAGCCCTAGAGGCAATCCACCACACCACAAACTAGAGTAGGGTATTACACCACAATGGTGGCTCGAACTAGTATAAACCTTGTGTCTCTTGTGTTGTTCCTTTCGTAGTTTAGATCCTAGCGAGGCGGCGGGTGCAGGTAGGTAGAGGGTGAGATTCCGCGCACCCCAGTGTTCGAACCTCAAGGGTCTGCCGAATCTAAATCCGACAAAACTGCTCCATAGTTCAATTCCTTGAGAATCTTACAATGTTATCTCGACAAT
>JAHIAM010015039.1:0-11912 GCA_021605205.1 Aegilops longissima | reverse complement strand
GCATTTTCAAATTAATTAAATTCTAAATTAATAAAATCTTTTAAAATCATATCTTTTAATCCGTAATCCGGATTAAAATATTTTCAACATGAAAGTTGTTCGAACGACGAGACTAATCCGGATACGCAATTCGCTCGCCACCACACGCCTAACCTATCGAACCTGCAAACTTTCCTCTCCGGTTCATCCGTCTGACAGACGCCCGTAACCGGAAAACTTCCTGATGTTCTCCCCTAACCAAGACTTCCATACCACGTTAGGGCACGCCTAGCATCGCTTCTGTCATGTCATGCATCGATATGCATCTGCTTACCTTGTATTCATTGTTTCTTCCCTCTTCTCCGTAGACTACGAGACCGACGCCGCTGGCGTTGCCGACTACTTGTTGATTTAATTCTCTCACTTGCTGAGCAACCGTGCAAGCCCCCTTGATCACCAGATATCGCTTACTCTCTCTATACGCTTGCATTAGAGTAGTATAGCATGTTATCGCTTTCTGATACTCCTATACTGCTGCATAGCCTGTCCTTGTAACTTCGTTGTTACCTTACCGCAATCCTATATGCTTAGTATAGGTGCTAGTACTTTCATCTATGGCCCTACTTTCTTGTCCGTCTGCTATATTATCGGGCCGTGATCACTCGGGAGATGATCACGGTATAGACTATATACTTATACATGATACATGTGGAGACTAAAGTCGGTCGGCCGATGGAGCACCCATGAGTGGATCTTTGAGGCGGAGCGGCAGGCGTGTTGAGACCGCTTAGGAGAGAGGTGGTCTGCCTCGTTCTGCGCTCATGGTTTACTAAACACGCTTAACGAGGTCTTGGTATTTGATCTGGTTGGCTACGAGCTTATACGCACTAACCATCTACGCTGGAGTAGTTATGGGTATCCGTCGTCGTGGTATCACCAAGCACTTCAGACGTCACGAACGGAGCGCGTGCACGGATTGGATCGAACGCTCTGGCTAGGTCTCGCTCGTCACAGACGCAACGTGTGTGTGTCAGCGTGGGCCTGCACTCGCGCTTAGGTTTAGACCGCGGTTGGCCTCTCACAGCCTAGGTGGGCTGCGACGTGTTGATCTTCCGCGCGGCATGACCCAGAAAGTGTGTCCGCCAAATGGGATCAAGCGGTGGGTAAGATGGTGCACCCTCGCAGGAAGTTAATCTATTCAATAGCCGTGATCTTCGGTAACAGGACGACTTGGAGTTGTACCTTGAGCTTATGACAACTAGAACCGGATACTTGATAAAACACACCTTTCCAAGTGCCGACATACAACCGTGGTCGCCTCGCCTGTGGTTATGAGCAGGGATTGCCGGGTAGGATTATTGCTATATGATGTTACTTGGAGGACTTCCGCTTGTCCCTCCTACCTGTTGTAAGGCAGGTGTCCGTAAGCGTAGTCTTGCTAAGACTAGCTATCCCCTCTTATTCTGGCATTCTGCAGCTCACCCATCGATATGGCCTTTACACATATATCCATGCATATGTAGTGTAGCTCCTGTTTAAGTAGTACTTTGGATGAGTACTCATGGTTGCCTTGTTCCCCTTTTCCCTACCTCTACTCGATTGCTGCAACTGCACGATGGAGCCCAGGAGTCGACGCCACCGCCTATGACGACTACTACTCGAGGCGCTTACTACTACGCAGCAGCCCACGACAACGCACAGAGTAGCTTAGGAGGATCCCAGCAGGAGGCCGCTCTCTTCGATCAGATCCCCTTTGTGCTAGCCATCTTATGGCACCTTGTTTAACTTATGTCCTGATCAGATATTGTTGCTTCACTGACTCGCCTATGATCGAAAGCACTTGTATTCGAGCCCTCGAGGCCCCCGGCTTGTATTATGATGCTTGTATGACTTATTTTATTTGTAGAGTTGTGTTGTGATATCTTCCGTGAGTCTTGATCTTGATCGCATACATTTGCGCATGATTAGTGTACATTGAATCGTATGCCCAAGTTGGTATCGAGCCGATCGCCTGTAGGAATCCCCTTCCACACTCCTGGTCAAGTCGAGTCTAGACATTGCAAAACTTTTACTAACTTGGGTGTGCCTTACGGGCCCACGCCGCCATCGGGTGGTACTAAGATCTTTTACCCTCGACCTTTACTCGACTCGAACTCTCTTCTACTCGGTTAAACGATTTTACTAACTATCACTAGGATCCCGTGATCGCATTCACCCCAAAGTTGGATATAGCCTTAGTTGTTTTTGGAATTGTATTTGAGAAATTTCCACACCGTCATTTGACTCCTTTGAAACGCCTTTTGTTTTTAGATGGAACCCACGAGGCAGGTCGTGGCGCCACACGACGGAATTGGTGCTCGGGATCACCATGTGCTAGCCGAGATGATGACCTATCGGGTTATCGCGCACCCCGAGTACACCGCCTATGAGGAGTACCAGACTATAACCAGGAGCAGACTAGCCTCATCCACCTCTACTCTGGAGTACGAGTCCACTCATCGGCTGCACACCGCACATGGTGTTGGAGTGACTATCGATATGGCAGTCCACGATGTGCTTATGCTGCTCGACACGCCTTCGCAGAGTATCGAGAGTTGGACACCTCCCTTCGCACATTGTCCGTGGTCTCGATGTTGGTGAGGAGGGTTACTACACGCTGCCTACACCACTGTCACGAGAGCCTTTCCACCATCAAAACTTTGTTCTGCGATGTCGATGGGCTGGATCGAGCTAACCGAGCTTTTCACCACGAGTTGTACATCACCCGTCAAGACTCTCTACCGTGCTCGACGCCGATGCACCCCTTTGTCCGATCCGGAGAGCTGCCGCTTCGCGATCTACCCAGCCAGACCGTGATGCCTCAGGGTGTTGGCTCGACGGGAGGCTACTCCCGACTTGGCCCTTTTCGCCACTGACGCCGGATTCAGCACCGAGTATCCGCGCCCCTGTGTCACCGACGTGGAGGACTATCCACGCCGCACTACCACTTTCAGCTACCTACCTCCGCAGATCGCTGGGACCGAGGTAGACTTGCTTGTTAGTGTTTGATGTATTCCATCGAGCCAGCCGCCCATGATGTAGTAGCCTTGTGCTGGACTCTATGTATCGAACTCTATGCATGATTCCTTTTGTAAGGTATGCCAACTACTATGTAGTTCCCATCATGTGCTTTCATTATGCATGTTTCATCATGAATGATCCTCGCCTCTTGCTTAATTTCTCAAATGCTGAACTACCCTCGTATATAATAGCAGGATGGTTAGCCAGCAGTCGTGGTCGTGGTGCCAACTTCCCACCACCGCTCGAGTACATGGCGGGTATGATCCAACAGCTCGAGATGAATCGCCAGCCATGGAGAATATGATGGCTCGTTCCTCGCCAATATGAACCAGCACCCAAACGGAACAACTCGCAGGATTTCATACGTCAACCCCAGCGGTACCGCAGCTCAACTCAGCCATCGGATGTCGATGATCGCCCGTGACATCACCTATGAGATGGAGTCTCTGATGTAGCCCCGCCAGCTATGTCACCTTTGCTTCCTTCTTCCCGGGACCCGCAGCTCAATGGTGGGACAGCCACCGCGATCGCCAGCTTGGAACACTCATCACCGCCGACTTCCGTGCCTTCCGTGTCCGCTTCATCCTCAAGGGGTCATGGACCGAAGAAGCGTGAATTCCGCAACCTCACCCAAGGCAACAAGACTGCTGAAGCTTATCACGAGTTCCTCGGACTTGTCTCGCTATGTCAAGAGGATATTGCAACCGATGCACGCAGACAAGAGAAGTTCCGTGACGGTCTTCAAGTCGACATCAAGCTCGCACTTCTAGTGCACGATTTTACGATTTCGCCACCTTGGTGAACAAAGCTATCAATGTCGAAACTGGTCTCGCAGGAATACCAGAGCTCTAACAGCGCAACGCGACACGGCTCATCTTCGGCCCGCCCTCGCAGGTTGCTAAGATATGGATTCCCAACAAGATGTACCAACCTAATGCACTCGCTCCAAAGCAGAACTATTACACCTCGCTCGCTTACAACTAAGCAGCCGAGGCTTCCAGCCCACCACCCCAAGCTCCTGCTCCTACTCCCAATAATGGCTTATGCTTCAAAGTGACAGCCTAGGCACCGATAGAGAATGCAACCGTAACCGTAATCACCGCCCTTCCCGAATCGCCGTGGAAACACCTGTAATCAGAACAACACCGGCAAGTCTTATCGGCAAGCTCAGCCAACCACGTTGATCTCGAACGAAGCTCAAGACCAGCCGCTATCGTGATGGGTACACTCGTAAATTCAAGACTGTGATCTGCTTTATTCGATTCAGAGCATCGATTCATTCATGTCTCAAGACTTTGCATACAAGCACGACGTTATGTGAAGAGATGAACCTTCGTAGTGGTAAAACCCCATTGGGACAATGTCAAACCTCCATGGTTGGCGCCGACGCCCCGTGGAAATCAAGGGTTGGAATTCTATGCCTCCCCATTATCCTCAAGACGCCTAACATCGACCTCATTTTGGGGATGGATTGGTTGAAAGCGATATCGGCCAATAGTTTGCGCCACTAAGACCGCCCATCTGCTACACCCTTCTCGATGAAATCGTAAGCTACAATGCTCGCTCGTCCAAGATGCCGAGGCAAGGCTCTATGCATTGAATGCATTGAACGCCGCACCTTCGAGGGAATTGAAAACATTCCTGCTGCTTATGCATTTCCAAGACGCTCTTTCCTCAAGAACTTCCAGGATTCCTCGCTAGGGCTGTCAATTCGCCATCGACTTGAAACCAGTGCACCACTCCTATAGCCAAACGACCCTACAAGATGCCGCCGATGAACTCCTTGAACTAAGGAGGAAATCGATAAATCTCTTCAAAGCGGCTTCATTCTCCCAAGTTGCTCACCTTGGGGAGCACCTTCTCTTTGTCAAGAAGAAGGATGGGACAAACCGATTGGTCCAAGACTACCGCCCCATAAATCAAGCTACCATTCGATTAAGTATCCTCTTCCTGATCAATGATCTTTATGATCAATTGGCTGGTTCGCCGCTGTTCTCAAACTCGACTTGAGGTTGGGTTACCACCAGATCCGTGTTCGTGAGGAGGATATCCCAAGACCGCATTCGTGACTCGTTATGGTTCTTACGAGTACACCGTCATGTCTTTCGGCTTAACCAATGCTCCAGCCACCTTCTCCCGCTCGATGAACTATATATTCATGGATTACCTCGACAAGTTCGTCTGGTTTATCCGGATGACATCCCGATCTATTCCAAGAATGCGAAGAACATGTCTGAACATCTTCGCCTTTGTGCCGGAAAAGCTACGAGAGCATCAGCTATATGCCAAGTTCTCCAAGTGTGAATTCTGGCTTCCAAGTAACCTATCTTGGGCATGTCATTTATAAGGATGGTATTGCGCCAACCCCGAAAGAGTTCAGGCCATTCTCGATTGACTCCTCAAGAACGCATAAGTCGAAGTTTTCGGTCTCGCCATATTGCCGCCGATTCGCCGAGAACTTCTCCAAGATTGCCGTGCCTCCGACTAACCTGCTGTATAAGGCGCCAAATTCCAATGGATGATAAATGTCGAAAGTTTCAGCACTTAGGACAAGTTGACTTCGCGCCCAAGCTAGCTCCTCCCGATACTAAGAAGGACTTCACATTTATCGCGACGCTTCTCGCCAAGGTTTAGGCGTGTCCTAATGCAAGAGCGCAAGTAGTTGCTTATGCCTCTCGACAATTGCGCCTCACGAGGAGAACTACCCAGTTCATGACCTCGAACTTGTCCGCATTCATGCACTAAAGCAAGGCGACATTACCTTCTCGTAATCGCTATAGATCTTCACCGACCACCAAAGTCCAGTACTGCTTACTCAGCCAGACCTGAACCTCCGCTCACAGAGATGGATGGAGACTGCAGCACTTTGATTTGGTATTTCTATACGCCGTCAAGGCTAATGTAATGGTGATGCCTTGAGCCGCAAGTCTCATCAAGAACCACCTTCGTGTTCACAAAGTTCAGCCCCACTTGTTGAAGAATCTGAAAGCTGAACCTCCATATTGTTCCTCCGCACTTCGCCCTCCTCCGAGTTCCGCAAGATGAATCTCCGTTGTTCCTCGTGGTTCCTCTATACCTCGGCTGTTGAACCCGATCTCGTGGCACCATAAAGACAATGCAGGATTTGACTCAAGTCTACAAACTTAAACAAGATGTCAAGAAAGGAAATCCTCATCCTTCACTATTGTTGATGATGGCGCCTTTGTACTTCAAAGGCCGCCTAGTGGTGCCGGTAAGAAGGAAAACCTGAATATGACTCGAAGGTTATGCAAGAAGCTCATGATACGCCTTTTATGTATCCACCCCGCAGACAAAGATGTATCAAGACATTCGCCGAGATTCTAGTGGTCTAATATGAAGCGTGACATTGCTCGCTATGTTTCGAGTGTGACGCTTGTCGTCAGATCAAGGCGTAACATCAAAGGCCCTGCCTGGAACTCGCAACCTATCTCTATCCCTGAATGGAAATGGGACCATGTTGAAATGGACTTCGCCACCGGATTTCCCAAATCACGTAAAGGTAATGATGCTATTCTTGTCGCCATTGACCGCTTTCTAAAGTTGCTCATTTTCCGGTGGTCAAAGAAACGATCATCGCTAGCCAGCTTGCAACGCTCTATATGTCCAGAATTGTTTCACTTCACGGTATTCCATCGGTTATCGCCTCGACCGTGGCAGCTTATTCACTTCAAGGTTTCGGGCAAGTTTTCAAGAAGCTATGGGAACTCACTTATCTTCAAGATCGCTTTCATCCGCAGCCTCAAGGGCAAGTCGAACGTGTCAATCCAAATTCTCAAGACATGCTTCGAGCTTGTGTCGCTTCTTCGCAAGAAATGGGAGGAATCTCTCCCGTATGCTGAGTTCTCTTATAATAATAGCTATCGCTTAGTCTCAAGATGGCCCCTTCAAGTGTTATATGGACGAAA
Source organism: Aegilops longissima (assembly GCA_021605205.1). NCBI lineage: Eukaryota > Viridiplantae > Streptophyta > Magnoliopsida > Poales > Poaceae > Aegilops > Aegilops longissima. The sequence goes on along the minus strand of JAHIAM010015039.1, from coordinate 4,947 downwards.
GTGCCGAACCCTCCGAACTGGTCGAAATCGGGAACGCCCACTCTTCGTCCGGATATTATCCAACATGCCAAGAACAAGTCCGCATTATTCGCGAGAATCTCAAGACTGCTCACCGCAAAAGAGTAATTATGACCGCCATCACAAAGACATGGTCTATCAACCTCGGCGAATGGCCTATCTTCGCTACACCAATGAAGGGTGCTCACCGCCGGATCAAGGGCAAGCTAGTCCTCGCTATATTGGCCCTTTCACTATTCTCGAAAGGCGGAAAAGTGGCTTATCAACTGGAGCTCACGTAACCTTTCTCGTGTTCACGATGTGTTCCACGTGTCCCAACTCCGACGCTGCTTCAAGGACCCAATCCGAGCAAAGGACCATGAAGTGCTCGAATTGCAACAGACCTCTCCTATAAAGAGCATCCGTCCGCATTCTCGACAAGCTGAACGCCGCACACGCCGAAGGCGATCAAGTTCTCAAAGTCCAAGTGGTCGAATCACTCAAGACGGACCACCGGGAACGCGAGGATCGCCTTTCGAGATGAATATCCCGACTCTTTCCTTCTACCTCCTAAATCTCGGACGAGATTTCTTGTAGTGGAGGAGATTTGTAACACCCGGATGATTAATGAACAGAAACACCTTCATCGTGCCAAACCTCACGCTGATTCGACCCGCCTAAAACAATTTCAAAACAAGAGCAAACGATAAAAAGTTTCAAAACCAAAACTAAAATGTTCGGGGTTGTCTAAAATAGCAAACCTAATTATGGTGGGTGCACTAATTTTGTAAAATGCTTTGGCATTTTAAATAAACTAAAAACAGAAAAGCAAAATAATAAAAGAAAAGAAAGACAAAAAGAGAGGGAGGAAACCCTCGCCCACCACCCCTCCCCACCGCCCTCGCCTCGCCCATTCTCTGCCCGCCCAACAGCCGCCACTTAACCCCACCCCCTGCCAACCCTAGCGCCCACTCTCCCCCACGCCGATCCCCTTTTCTTCCTCGCCTGATCCAGATCGGCGAGGACCCCCAGCCCCCACTCGCGCTGCCGCCGCCTTCCAACCGCCGCTCGAACCTCCGCTCACCCCGCCTCGGACCTCTCTCCACACGCCTGCCCTTACTCCCGCATTTCACGCTCGGCAAGACGCTGGATCGCCTCGCCTCCGACGCCGACAGACGCCTCGCCTTCGCTCGGCCACACTGCTCGACCTCCACTGCCTGCTTCTAGACCGCGCACTTCGGAGCTCTGCTCCTCGTGGTTCCTCTCCAAGACGACGCCAGGACCTCCGGCCTGCTGGCTGGCCGCCCACGGCTACGCCTTTCCTGCTTTCCTCTTCTCGCGACGACGCCGCCGACCAACGCATCGCCGCCGGCGCCTGACCCGCCACAAACCCCTGCCCTTCCGACGACTTCAAGACCACCTCATACAAGGCCGCTCACCCTCATGGCGCTTATAGCGCCACCTCTGCAGAGGTGCCTCCCTGTTGCCACGCTCGTGCTTCGCACTTCGCTCATCTGCTTGCGCCATGGCTGCTCTCGCTGCTTCGCCGTGGTGCCGTCAAGGCACGCGCTGCCGCCTCACCGTCATAGGCTACTGCTTGGCCTCGTAATGACATGGGGCCCCACTCACGTAACGGTTTATAAATAAAAGGAAAATAAAATTAAATAAAACTAATTAACTATTAATTCTGATTAATTAACCTAATCATTAATTAACCTAATTAACTAATGTTAATTAAATCTGATTAGGTTAATTAGATATTAGAGAATGACATGGACCCAACTGTCAGGTTGACTCACCAACCTGTTGGATCGCCGATGTCGATGACATCATGCTGATGTCATAAATGCATTTTAAATTAATTAAATAATTAATTAAATTTAAATTAATAAAATCTTTAAAATCATATCTTTTAACCGAATCCGATTAAAATATTTTCAACATGAAAGTTGCTTTCAACACAGACTAATCCGGAACGCAAGTCCGCTCGCCCACCACGCCTCTAACCTATCGAACTCGCAAACTTTCCTCTCCGTTCATCCGTCGACAGACGCCGTAACCGGAAAACTTCCTGATGTTCTCCCCTAACCAAGACTTCATACCACGTTAGGGCACGCCTAGCATCGCTTGTCATGTCATGCATCGATATGCATCTGCTTACCTTGTATTCATTGTTTCTTCCCTCTTCTTCCAGACTACGAGACCGACGTCACGGGCCCTCGACCACTTGTTGATTACCCTCTCACTTGCTGTAGCAAACCTGCAAGCCCCCTTGATCACCGATATCGCCTTACTCTTCTCTATAACGCTTGCATTAGAGTAGTATAGCATGTTATCGCTTTTGATACTCCTATACGCAGATAGCCTGTCCTTGTAACTTCTGTTACCTTCACGCAATCCTATATGCTTAGTATAGGGTGCTAGTACTTTCATCCGTGGCCCTACTTTCTTGTCCGTCCGCCTGTTATATTATCGCCGTGATCACCGGGAGATGATCACGGTATAGACTATATACTTATACATGATACATGTGGAGACTAAAGTCCGGTCGGCTGGATGGAGCACCCGAGTGGATCTTTGAGGCGGAGCGCGGGCAGGTTGAGACCGCTTAGGAGAGAGGTGGGCCTGCCTCGTCGGCTCATGGTTTAATAAACACGCTTAACGAGGTCTTGGTATTTGATCCGGTTGGCTACAGCTTATACGCACTAACCATCTACGCTGGAGTAGTTATGGGTATCCCGTGCGTGGTATCACCAAGCACTCAGACGCAACGACGGAGCGCGCTCGGATTGGACTGAACGCCTTGGGCTAGGTCTGCTTCCGGCCACAGACGCAAGGTGTGTTTGCGATGGGGCCTGCACTCCTGGCTTAGGTTTAGACCCTGTTCCTCCACCAGGTGGGTGCACGTGTTGATCTTCCGCCGGCATGACCCAGAAAGTGTGTCCGCCAAATGGGATCTGCCGGGTAAGATGGGCACCCAAGGAAGTTAATCTATTCAATAGCCTGATCTTTGAAGGACGACTTGGAGTTGTACCTTTGGCTTATGACAACTAGAACCGGATACTTGATAAAACACACCTTTCCAAGTGCCGAAACCGTGGTCGCCTCCCGGGTTATGAGGGGATTCCGGGTAGGATTATTGCTTATGATGTTACTTGGAGGACCCCTTGTCCCTCCCATGTAGGCAGGGTCCGTGTTTAGTCTTCTAAGACTAGCTATCCCCTCTTATTCGCATTCCCGCTCACACCGATATGGCCTTTACACATATATCCATGCATATGTAGTGTAGCTGTTTTAAGTACTTTGATGAGTACTATGGTTGCCTTGTTCCCCTTTCCCTACCTCTACTGATTGCGCAACCAACGATGGAGCCCTGGAGTCGACGCCACCGCCATGATGACTACTACCGAGGCGCCATACTACGCAGTTCAAACAACCACTTGGAGTAGCTTAGGAGGATCCCAGGAGGCCTGCCTCTTTCGACCAGATCCCGCTTGTGCTAGCCATCTTATGGCACCTTGTTTAACTTATGTCGATTGATATTGTTGCTTCCGACTTGCCTTATGATCGAAAGCACTTGTATTCGAGCCCTGAGGCCCCGCTTTATTATGATGCTTGTATGACTTATTTTATTTGTAGAGTTGTGTTGTGATATCTTTTGAGTCCTTGATCTTGATCGCAACATTTTGCGTATGATTAGTGTACATTGAATCCGGGGCCAAATGGAACAATAAAAATTATAGATACATTGAGACGACAAGCATCCCCAAGCTTAATTCTTCGCCCTGAGTAGGTAAATGATAAAAAAACAGAATTTTGATAGGAATGCTACCTAGCATATTTTTCAATGTAATTTTCTTTATTAATGAATGTTCAGACCAAAGATTCAAGATAAAAGTTTAATGTTGAAATAAAAATAATAATACCTCATGCATACTAACTAAGCAATTATGTCTTCCAAAATAACATCGCCAAAGAAAGTTCATCCCTACAAAATCATATACTTTGGTCATGCTCCATTTTCACACACAAGAATGCTCTCATTATGCACAACCCCGATGACAAGCCCAATTATTTCATACTTTAAATCTCGATTTTTACAACCTTCATGCAATACATGAGCGTGAGCCATGGATATAGCACTATGGGTGGAATATAGATCAGATGGGGTTATGTGGAACACAAAAGGAGAAAGTCTCACATTGATGCGGCTAATCAACGGGTAGGAGATGCCCATCAATTGATGTCAATGCAAGGAGTAGGAATTGCCATGCAACGGATGCATTAAGCATAAATGTATGAAAGCTCAAAAAAGAAACTAAAAATTCTTTCACGAAGACTTAGGGCATTTGAGGAAGCCCATTGTTAAATAGTTTAGTTCTATAAATGAAAACCCCACTAGTTATAAAGTTACAAAAAAGAGACTCTCTATTATAAAGATCGGTGCTACTTTGAAGCCAAGTGGGAAAAAGGATAGTAGCATTGTCCCTTTTATTTTTTTTCTTTTTTGGGCCTTCCTTTTTTTTCCTTCCTTTTCTTCTTTTTTTTTCTTTTTTTATTTGGGACAATGCTCTATTAATGATGAACATCACACTTCTATTTATTTACAACTCAATGATTACAAATTGATACTAGAACAAAATATGACTCTACATGAATGCCCAAATGGTACCGGATGGGAAATGAATCAAGAGTGACATGTATGATAAATTATGCATGGTGGCTTTAAAAAAATGTCAACTACATGATCATGCAAGGCAATATGACAAGAGGTGTCATAATAAATGAAACGGTGGAAAGTTGCATGGAATATATCTAATGGCTATGGAAATGCCTAATAGGTAGGTATTGGCTGTTTTGAGGAAGATATAACACTAAAAAAACACACATCCGTGACATTTTTCGAAAAAATCTTTTTCCAATTATGACACTTCTATGATGATAATTGTG
>JAHIAM010015038.1:0-18979 GCA_021605205.1 Aegilops longissima | reverse complement strand
ATGTTGTAACTCCGAAGTTCAGTCCACTTTGGCCGAAAGAATTTGTGAAGCCAGAATCGGACAAGGAAATTGATGAGATAAAGAAAAGGATGAATGAAGGAAAAGCTAAAGGGTTTCGAAGGATGAATATGGAGTATATGGTTCGAGGATCGTGATTATGTACCCAATGATCCCGAACTCGTGAAGCTAATTCTTCAGAGGCTCATGATTCACCGTACTCGATTCACCCGTGCAACACCGAGATGTATCTCGATTTGAAGGAAAGTTTCGTGATGTATGAAAAAGGATATTGCCGAGCACGTAGGCAGATGCGATGTTTGTCAACGCAGTAAAGACAGAACATCGTGGTTAGCTGGGTTACTTCAACCTTTGCCGATTCCCGAGTGGAAATGGGAAAAACTTGAATGGATTTTATCACAGGATTACCCAGACCCGCAGCAGTTATGATTCCATCTGGGTAGTGGTTGATCGGTCAATTGCTGTAGCTCATTTCATTCCCGTGAAGACTACCTATACCAGCACTAAGTTGGCCAAGATATACATGACCAGGATCGATGTCTGCATGGAGTTCCGAGGAGTATCGGTCGATAGAGGAACACAATTTACCTCAAAGTTTTGGAATCGCTTGCATGAAACTTTGGGTACGAGGGCTGGAGTTCAAGACAGCTTTTCATCCACGTATGATGGACAGACCGAGAGAGTCAACCAGATCCTGGAGGACATGTTGAGAGCTTGTGCTATAGACTATGGGTCTAGCTAGGATGATAATTTGCCATACGCTGGAGTTCTCGTGACAATAACAAGTATCGAATCCGATCAAGATGGCCCTTTCAAGCTCTATACGGAAGGAGGTGCGTAACACCATTGTGTGGGATGGTGTTGAGATCGAAACTTTTCGGTCCCAATCTTATCAGAGATTCAAGAGAAAGTCAAACTGATTCTAGATAGACTCAAAGTAGCCCAATCGAGGCAAGGTAAGAGTTATGCCGATAAGAACGGAAGGAAGTAACTTACGGAAGCGGAGACCGGGCATATTCGTGTGTCTCACTTCGTGGAATCAAGAGATTCGTGTTAAAGGAAAGTTAGCACCCGGTTCATTGGCCTCTACAAAATCTCTCGAACGTCGGGGAGAAGTTGCTTACAAGTTGGAATTGCGGAAGGATTGTCCAGAGTTCATGATGTCTTCCATGTTTCTCACCTGAAGAAAATGCCGACATGGCCGATATTCCGTTGAGAGACACAGGCCCCCTAGAGGCCATACAGCTCGACAAAGGATCTCGACTTATGAGGAGAAACCCGTTCAATTCTCGAGACTTCAACAGAGTCACCCGCACTCAAGATCATCAAGTTCTGCAAGGTGTCAGGAGTCATCTCTCAGGAGGAAGCCACCGGGAGCGAGAAGAAGATTCCCACGAGACCACCAGCACTTATTTGCTAGTCAACCCGAATCTCGAGGGCGAGATTCATCTTAAGGTGGGTAGGTTTGTAACATCCCAAATTTCCCATTTGGAATGTTTTACAATTATAGCTAAGCATCTATGCATATTGTTTGAATTTGAGAGACATTTGAAGTTTCAGAAGATTTTGAGTTGATGGGATTTGAATTTGAATTGGCAATTGAAAACTATTTCAAAACTATGCCTGACAAATACTTGAGAAAAAGTATGAGAGGAGTAAACATGACACTCCAAATATGTCAGAAGAAAACATTGCCAAAAAGTTTGAATTCAAAATTTGATTTTATTTGGGATTTTAGAAAAATGTTTTTTTTTTAAAATTTGAGTTTTGCCCCTGGAAAAATGTTCAAATTATAGGGAATATTCCCCTGATCATTTTGATATATATATGTCCTATATAAAATATATATATTAAAATATATTTCTCTCTCTCACTAATTCAAAAAAAATAGAAAAAGAGAACTAAAGCGCCAGCCTGTGCCAACTACCAGCCTAGCAATGAGTAGCCCACCAGCGCAGTTTCGCAATCGTCAGCAATTTAACCAAGAGCTCAGCCGGCCAACCCAGCCAACCCGACCGAGCCCCTCGCCGAAACCCTTCCTTCGCCAACCGACCGCAACCCCTCCTCTCTCCTCCCACGACGCCTTGACCCACCCCTTCTTCCTCCCCACGCCAGCACGCGAGTCAGCCGCCGAATCCCGGGATCCGGATCTCCGCCCGATCCGCCCCTCCTCCAGCCCGGTTCCCCCTATAAATACCCCCTCGACCTGCTCCCCATTTTCTCGCCTGACCCTCTCCCCGCCAGAATCCGTCACGAGTCCGCCATTGCCACACAGGCTCACACTCGCCTCGCTCCTCAACCCCCGAGCTCCACCGAGTCCACCTCGAGCTCTCCTTGTCTGCCAAGACTCACGGAGGCCTCCGTCTGCCGTCCCCCGACCACCGGAGCCGCCAGCTGGGTTGCCGCCTCGAAAGCCGCTGTCTGTCGACCATCGGGTAAGTCGCTGAATTTCCCACCGTCTGATCTAGGATCAACGCGTAGATTAGATCCCGGAGGGGTACGGTTTAATTTAAACGACCGGTTTTAGTTCTGTTTATGCCGGTTTAGTTAGGTTTAGTTTAGACCGGCCTGCTTATTTATTTCCTCAAGGGCGATTTTAGTTATATTACGCCGATCGCGTTAGATAGCCCAGTTTTCTTTTTAGTTAATTTTTTCGTTTCTGCTTTTAACAGAATAGTTTCAGTTTTGTAAAATCAATATCTTTTAATCTACTTAATATTTTTAATTGATTCTTTTTTGTTAGTTTGCAAATTTATTATAGTTTCTGTAGAAAATATGTTTGGCCATGTTTAAATTATTTAAAATTGTTTTATTTTAGTTTTAGACAGATTAGTAATTCTGCTATAAAATGAGTTAGGATTACTTTATTTTAGTGATTCTTTTTGTCACTACTTTGTTTTGACCTTGCCTAACCGTAGGAACTTATTTGGGCATTTTATATTTAATAAAAAATAGTTTTAAGCAAAATCATGTGATTCCTATTTATTTAACTAGCTACTGTTTTCCTATTGTTTTATTAAGCAAATAATTTTATTTTTCCTATGTGATAGTTTATTTTAGGTTAGTTTCGTAACTTCAGAACATGGACTTTTATTTACAATAAATAGAATTTTTATTTTATATTTTCTTTTCTAGGATTGTTATAGGCATAACAGAGTTCTATAATATCTTTTGATGTGATTCTTTTTGCTCCTAGTTGCATAATGTTTTCTTTTCTGTTAGTTAGCAAAAACCCATGCTTAGGTTCTGTTAAGAAAAATTTGGTTGAGTAAAACTATTTCTTGGTTGTTGTTTGATGTGGTGAAAACATTGATTTGGATTTCTTCGAACTTTCTTTGGGTTTTGGTCCAATTGTTTTGTGTGTTATGTTAGCATGCTGTTATGTTAAGTGATCATATGTTTGTATGCTTACATGATTGTTGTTTGCCTCGGTAGAATTTCCGGAGTGCGAAGCTTTCTACCACGAGTCCCTAGCTTTTGAAGATCGTCAGCAAGGCAAGTCATTGATCATATTTTTCCTTTATTATACCTATGATTTTATTGCATTAGAATTATACCTCCCCACCATGCATGCAGTAGGAGAATTTGAAGTTATGTTCTTGAGTAGTATCATGAGGTAGGATGAACCCAATTCCCTTGTTACCATTGCCCGGGATTAAGTAGTTTATTTTGCTATGCTCAGAGATCGGGTTGGTTGAGTGAATTCATAAGGAGAGATGAGAGTCAAGATGATGACAACCCCATGACTTCAAGCTCAAGATGGACTTAAAAAATTCACCACGGGTGGAGGATTTGTTGACGGGCACCTCGAGAAAACCAGCGGTTGGTCGGGATGCATGGAGAAGCGCCATGACATCTTGGAAAGCTTCACCCAGCCACGAAGAGACGGATGGATACCCCATTGACCGAAGCTTACTCTGCAGCCGCAAGCCATTATGGGCTCGCTGGCTTGGTCAACCCTAGTTGTGACTGGGCCGACGGTGCTACGAGATGTAGAAGAACGGTAGGATTGATGGGTACGGCAGTGGCGTGAGGAACTCTTTGGAAGACCCTGTTTGTTCGTTCCGCCTTCAAACACCGTGAAGTGCGAAGACTTAAAGGAGGGAATCTAATCTTGCGGGTAAAGTGCGTAAACCTCTCGCAGAGTGAAGATCTAATCGGTTAGCCGTGTCCTCGTTACGGACAATTGAGCCTGGAACCTGGAGTATTTCAAAATCTCAACACTGAAATTAATAAATTAATTGAGGGAATTATTTAATAATTGGGAATGAGACATTGGTTGGTGGAACCATCTCAATAATTACCAACATTTCAGTAGTAATTGCAAACAAGTCCTTATTGTAGGAAAAACGGCTTCATCGAAAAACAATGAAACTTAGAGCCCCACAACCAAATTGCATATAGTGTTAGTAATTTTATTATTATTCTCTCTTCATGACTTGCCAGCATATTCAAAATGCTGATCTACACGGCTGCAACGCCTTATGTTGCGAGGAGTATTCCATCAGAGTGAGGCTACGATCCACGCTGGCGATCAGCTCTATGGAGTCGGATGGACTCGCTTATTCTTCTACGCCTGCAACTTTATTTAGTTTATTTCTCATGAGTTGGCCTTCGGCCAATTTATTCTATTGTAATAAAGACTCGATATGAGAATCGTAATAAATTCAGGTGTGATTGAACTTTGATTATTTCATCAATGTACCGTGTGTGCCAGCATAATCTTGGGATGGTACAGCCTACGTAGATTCTGACCGATTTTGGGTCGGGTCGCTCAAATACGCTTTCCTCCTCCTCCTTTGTACTGCGTGGACCCCTTGAGCCAAGACGCGGAGGTTCCCCAACGCTAATTCATTGTGCAGGTATGCCGACGACGATGAAGAAAGCTGCCAGTGGTGTGCCGCCTGATACGCTCTCTCGTCAGATCTACTTTTCCAAACACTTTTCCCTTGTTTTGGACTCTAACTTGCATGATTTGAATGGAACTAACCCGGACCGACGCCTGTTTTCAAAGCAGAATCGCCATGGTGTTATTTATGTGCGTAAACAAAAGTTCTCGGAATGACCTGAAACTCCACGGAACTTATTTTTGGAAAATATTAAAAATATTGGCGAAAGAATCAAGGCAGGGGCCCACCACTTATCCACGAGGTGGGGGGCGCTCGCCTCGTGGGCCCTCGCTGTTCAACCGACCTCAACTCCAACTCCATATATTCGTGTTCAGGGAAAAAATCAAAGAGAAGGATTCATCGCGCATTATACATGGAGCCGCCAAGCCCTAAAACCTCTCGAGAGGGCTGATCTCGAGTCCGCTCGGGCTCCGAGAGGGAATCCGCCACCGTCGTCATCATCAACCTTCCTCCATCACCAATTTCATGATGCTCACCGCCGCGCGTGAGTAATTCCATCGTAGGCTTGCTGGACGGTGATGGGTTGGATGAGATTTATCATGTAATCGAGTTAGTTTTGTTAGGGTTTGATCCCTAGTATGCACTATGTTCTGAGATTGATGTTGCTATGACTTTGCTATGCTTAATGCTTGTCACTAGGGCCTGAGTGCCATGATTTCAGATCTGAACCTATTATGTTTTCATGAATATATATGAGTTCTTGATCCTATCTTGCAAGTCTATAGTCACCTACTATGTGTTATGATCCGCAACCTCAAGTGACAATAATCGGGACCACTCCCGTGATGACCGTAGTTTGAGGAGTTCATGTATTCACTATGTGTTAATGCTTTGGTCCGCATACTCTATTAAAAGGAGGCCTTAATATCCCTTAGTTTCGCTTAGGACCCCTGCCACGGGAGGGTAGGACAAAAGATGTCATGCAAGTTCTTTTCCATAAGCACGTATGACTATATTCAAATACATGCCTACATTACATTGATGAATTGGAGCTAGTTCTCGGTCACCCTATGTTATGATTGTTACATGATGAACCACATCCCACATAATTCTCCATCACCGATCCAATGCCTATGAGCTTTTCACATATTGTTCTTCGCTTATTTACTTTTCCATTGCTACTATTACAATTACTACAAAACCCAAAAATATTACTTTTGCTACCATTATCAGTACTTCCATACTACTTTGCTACTAAATACTTTGCTGCAGATATTAAGTTATCCAGTGTGGTTGAATTGACAACTCAATTGCTAATACTTGAGAATATTCTTTGGCTCCCTTGTGTCGAATCAATAAATTTGGGTTGAATACTCTACCTCGAAAATTGTTGCGATCCCTATACTTGTGGGTTATCAAGACTATTTCCGGCGCCTTGTCGGGGAGCATAGCTCTATTCTTTGAGTCACTTGGGATTTATATCTGCTGGTCACTATGAAGAACTTGAAAGACGAAAAACAACTATTTATCCCTCAACTACGAGGGGAGGTAAGGAACTGCCATCTAGCTCTGCACTTGATTCACCTTCTGTTTTGAGTAAGTTTATGACACCTAAACCTCGCTTCTCGCTATTCATTATGATATGTCGCATGTTATTGATGATGCCACTTGCTATGCATGATACTTATGATGAAACTCTTCTATGCTTGATACCACTGTGCCACTTGGTGAATTTCTTGATGAACAACTTGTTAGGGCTAGAGAGAATGAAATTATTGAAACCGATAATATTGAAGATAGTGATGATGAAGACTCTCCCCCTAATAAATATGAATTACCTATTGTTCCTGAGGGTTATGTTATGGATGAAGAAGCTGCTAGAGCTATTTTAGCTTGCAATGATAGATATGATCTTAAGAAGTTATTAGCTAAATGGAAGCAACATCTCTTAATGCTAGAATGAAACCTGACCTGCTTTTGCTACTTCACCTATCTCGTGTTCTTGATAAGGATTATGAATTCTCTGTTGATCCCGATATAATTACTTTGGTTGAATCCGATCCTTTTATGGCTATGAATCTGAATGTTGTGGCACATCTTACTAAATTAAATGATATAGCCACCCTGTTCACTAATGATGAGAAATCTCGCTACTTTTATATCCTTAAAATATTTCCGCTTCATTAAAGGGTGATGCTAAGATATGGTTTAATTCTCTTGATCCTGGTTGTAAAGTGAGTCCCTGTGATATGATTTATTACTTTCCGCTAAATATTTCCCGCTCATAAGAAACAAGCTGCTTTAAGGATATATATAATTTTGTGCAAATTGAAGAAGAGAGTCTCCCACAAGCTTGGGGAGGCTTCTCCAATTACTTAATGCTTTGCTCGATCATCCTCTTAATAAAAATGAAATACTTGATATCTTTTATAATGGACTAACCGATGCTTCCAGAGATTACCGGATAGTTGTGCTGGTTCTGTTTTCGTGGAAAGAACATTGATGACACTGAAATTCTATTGAATAATATGTTGACAAATGAAATAACTGGCACTTCTGAGCCACTCTCGAGCCAATTCTCGAGCCTATTCCTAAACCAACCTCAAGAAAGAGAGGTGTTCTATTTCTCACTCAAGATATGCAAGAGGCAAAGAAATCTATGAAGGAAAAAGGTATAAAAGATGAAGATGTTAAGATTTTACCTCCTATTGAAGAAATACATGGTCTAAATTCTATCACCTGAAGAAACATATGATCTTAATCCTTCACCTATTGAATAAACCCATGGTCTTGATAACCACACGGTAGTAAAGGTAAATTCTTTCTATAGATTTGATGAAGGTGATATTCCTCGTTATAAGTCTCGCAAGACAATGCTTAGATGAGTTTGACAATTTTATTGTTAAACAAGAAAACTTCAATTCTTATGTTAGTAGACAATTGAAATACAATTCAAATATGCTTGAACACTTGGGTGATTATATGTCTCAGAGTTAAGGGTGAACTTAAACTCATTAGTAAACATGCTTCTATGGTTACCACTCAAGTAGAACAAGTACTTAAAGCTCAAAATGATTTGCTCAATGAATTGAATAGTAAGAATAATGACTATGCTATTAGAGTGGTTACTAGAACTGGTAAGATGACTCAGAACCTTTGTATCCCAAGGCCATCCTAAGAGAATTGAGCAAGATTCTAGAGAAATAATTTAGATGCACCTAGTCCTTCTAAAAAGAAGAAAAGAAAATGATAGGACTTGCATGCTTCTAGTGAACCTACTACTGAACCACCTGAGAATCCCAATGATATTTCTATTTCTGATGTGAAGCACAACTGTAATGAACATGAAACTAGTGATAATATTAATAATGATGTTCATGATGATGCCCAACCTAGCAATGATAATGATATAGAAATTGAACTCTCATGTTGATCTTGATAACCCACAATCAAAGAATCAACGTTATGATAAGAGAGACTTTGTTGCTATGGAACACGGTAAAGAAAGAGAACCTTGGGTTCGTAAACCCATGCCTTTTCCTCCTAAGCCATCCAAGAAAAAGGATGATGAGGATTTTGAGCACTTTGCTGAAATGATTAGACCTACTCTTTTGCGATTGCAATTAATCGATATGCTCAAATGAATCCTTATGCTAAGTATATGAAAGAAATTGTTACTAATAAAAGAAAGATACCGGAAGCTGAGATTTCCACCATGCTTGCTAATTATACTTTTAAGGGTGGAATACCAAAGAAACTAGGAGATCCAAGAGTACCAACTATACCATGCTCCATTAAAAGAAACTATGTTAAAACTGCTTTATGTGATCTTGGAGCCGGTGTTAGTGTTATGCCTCTCTCTTTATATCGTAGACTTGATTTGAATAAGTTGACATCTACTGAAATATCTTTGCAAATGGCTGATAAATCAACTGCTATACTCGTTGGTATTTGTGAGGATGTGCCTGTTGTAGTTGCAAACGTTACTATTTTAACGGACTTTGTTATTCTTGATATTCCCGAGGACGATAGTATGTCTATTATTCTTGGAAGACCCTTTTGAATATCAGTAGGGCTGTTATTGATTGCAACAAAGGCAATGTCACTTTTCATGTTAATGGCAATGAGCATACGGTACACTTTCCGAGGAAACAACCTCAAGTTCATAGTATCATCTCTATTAGAAAATTCCATCCATTATTTTTGGAGGTTTTGAATTTCTTCCCACTGTCAAGAAGAAATATGATAGTCTTATTATAGGGGATGCATATCTCGCTGAGATAACATAGTGTTATTCGAAATTTCTCCGGTCCATGTTATTCGGAATGAATTTGTTAACAAGACTTGATCAACCTTGTTAGTGGATTCCTTTGATGAGCATGAGATGGATGAAACTAGAAGGCACAACCTTCTGTACCCTCCTTCTACTTTCTGTTATTTAGTTGAAATAAAGTAAAATAGTATTTTTCTGTCTGTTTTCTGATTTATCCGTGCAATATAAAAATACCTCGAAAATAAAAGTTCTCCAAATGCCCTGCCAATTTAATATGATTTTTTCTGGAATATTTGAGAATATCTGGCACTGAGAACACAGCAGGGGGAGCAAGCACTGCCACGGGTCCGTGGCGCACCCTGCCGCCAGGGGCCCATGGTGGCTCCTCCACTTATTTCTGCACCCACACACTTCTTCTTCCTCCCAAAAAATCACCATCCAGCTCAAGCACGAGTTCTAGCTCATTTTGCTGCGATTTTTGATCTCCTTGCTCAAAGCACCTCTCACAAAACTGCTTTGGGGATTGTTCCTTGGTATGTGACTCCTCCATTGGTCCAATTAGGTTTTGTTCTAGTGCTTTATTCATTGCAAATTTTTGTTGCCTAGGTGACCATGTTCTTGAGCTTGCATGTCAAATTTATATGGTTCCAAGTAGTTCTAATGCTTGATATAGTCTCTAGGCACTTGTAGGAGAAGTTGCTATCAATTTTGTTGAGCTTAGTTCACTTTTATTTGAAGTTACTAAAATTTTTAGAAATTTTTCAGAGGAAGAAATATTAGAAAAAAAATGTACCAAGGTGGTCCTTCAAAGAAGCAAGGACCCAGGCTTGCGTTGTTGGGGAACGAGCAGAAATTCAAAATTTTCCTACGTGTCACCAAGATCTATCTATGGAGAAACCAGCAACGAGGGGAACGAGAGTGCATCTACATACCCTTGTAGATCGCTAAGCGGAAGCGCTAAGAGAACGGGGTTGAAGGAGTCAGATTGCCGGATCCAAATCACCGGAGATCCTAGTGCCGAACGGACAACACCTCCGCTGCTCAACACACGTGACAGCCCGTGACGCCTCCCATGCCTTGATCCAGCAAGGAGAGAGGGAGAGGTTGGGGAAGACTCCATCCAGCAGCAGCACAACGGCGTGGTGGTGGTGGAGGAGTGTGGCAATCCTGCAGAGCTTCGCCAAGCACCACGGGAGAGGAGGAGAAAGAGAGGTAGGGCTGCGCCAACAGGAGAAGAACTTCGTGTGTTGGGCTGCCCCTTTGCCTCCACTATATATAGGGGGAGAGGGGGGGCTGCGCCCCCACCTAGGGTTCCTCCCCTAGGGGCGGCGGCCAGACCTAGATCCCATCTAGGGGGCGCCCAGGGGGGAGGAGTGCCCCAAGTCAAGTGGAGGCCCTCCCTTAGGGTTTCCTTCCCATGCGCATGGGCCTTGGGGGCTGGTGCCCCGGCCCATTCAGGCTAGGGCGCCCCTCACAGCCCATGCTGCTGTATTGACGTAGGAACATTTTCCGACCTCCGAATCCTCCGAACCTTCTCAAGCTTCCTCAACAATACCGAAAAACTCGAACTTTTCCTTAACCCAACAACAACTTTCCATATATAAATCTTTACCTCCGACCATTCCGAACTCCTCGTGACGTCCGGGATCTCATCCGGACTCAACAACATTCGCAACCACATACAAACTTCCTTTATAACCCTAGCGCCATTGAACCTTATGTGTAGACCCCACGGTTCGGGAACTATGCGCATATGACCGAGACGTTTCCCGTCAATAACCAACAGCGCCATATGGATACCCATGTTGGTCCTACATGTTCCATGATGATCTCATCGGATGAACCACGATGTCAAGGACTCAATCAATCCCGTATACAATTCCCTTTGTCTAGCGGTATTGTACTTGCCCGAGATTCGATCGCCGGTATGCCGATACCTTGTTCAATCTCGCATCGCAAGTATCTTTACTCGCTCAGAACACATCATCCCGTGATCAACCCCTTGGTCACATTGTGCACATTATGATGATGTCCTACCGAGTGGGCCCAGAGATACCTCTCCGTCACACGGAGTGACAAATCCCGCCTCGATTCGTACAACCCAATGTACACTTTCGAGATATCTGTAGTGCACCTTTATAGCCACCCAGTTACGCTAGACATTTGGTACACCCAAAGCATTCCTACGGTATCCGGAGTTGCACAATCTCATGGTCTAAGGAAAAGATACTTGACATTAGAAAAGCTTTAGCATACCTAACTACACGATCTTTGTGCTAGGCTTAGGATTGTCTTGTCCATCACATCATTCTCGCTAATGATGTGATCCCGCTATCAACGAAATCCAATGTCCATGGTCGGAAACTATAACCATCTATTGATCAACGAGCTAGTCAACTAGAGGCTTACTAGGACATGGTGTTGTCTATGTACCCACACATGTATCTGAGTTTCCTATCAATACAATTATAGCATGGATAATAAAAGATTATCATGAACAAGGAAATATAATAATAACTAATTTATTATTGCCTCTAGGGCATATTTCCAACAGTCTCCCACTTGCACTAGAGTCAATAATCTAGTTCACATCGCCATGTGATTAATGACTCACAGGTCACATCGCCATGTGACCAACATCCAAAGAGTTTACTAGAATCAATAATCTATTTCACATCACTATGTGATTAACACTCAATGAGTTCTAGGTTTGATCATGTTTATGCTTGTGAGAGAGGTTGTAGTCAACGGTTCACAATATTCAGATCCCTATGTATTTCGCAAAACTTTATGTCATATCGTAGATGCTGCTACCACGCTCCACTTGGAGCTATTCCAAATTGTTGCTCCATTATACGATCCGTATCTCTACTCGAGCTATCCGGATAGGTGTTAGCTTGCATCGACGCAACTCTTTACGCCGAACTCTTTATCACCTCCATAACTGAGAAACATATCCTTATTCCTCTAAGGATAATTTTGACCGCTATCCGGTGATCAATTCCTTGATCACCTTTGTACCTCTTGCCGATATGTAGCAAGGCACACATCAGGTGAGGTACACGGCATAGCATACCGTAGAGCCTACGCCTAAGGCATAGGGACGACCTTCGATTTTCTCTCTTTTCGCCGTGGTTTCCATCTTTAACTCTTAACTTCATACCTTACAACTCGTGCAAGAACTCCTTCTTTGATCGATCCATCTTGAACACCTTCAAGATTATGTCAAGGTATGTGCTCATTTGAAAGTATTATTAAACATTTTGATCTATCTTATAGATCTTGATGCTTATTGTTCAAGTAGCCTAATCCAGGTTTTCCATTGAAAACACTTTTCAAACAACCCTATATGCTTTCCAGAATTCTACATCATTTCGATCAACAATATGTCAACAACATATACTCATCAAAATTCTATAGTGCTCCCACTCACCTCTTTGGAAATACAAGTTTTCATAAACTTTGTATAAACCCAAAATCTTTGATCATCTCATCAAAGCGCACATTCCAACTCCGAGATGCTTACTCCAGTCTTAGAAGGTTCGCTGGAGCCAGATACCTTTTAGCATCCTTAGGATCAAAAAACTTTCTGATTGTATCACATACAACCTTTTCTTACTTAAGACCGGTAAGGAAACTCGTTTTGACATCCATCTCGCTAGATTTCATAAATGCAACTAATGCTAACATGATTCCGACGGATTTAAGCATCGCTACGGATGAGAAAATCTCATCGTAGTCAACTCCTTGAACTTGTGAAAAACTCTTCGCCACAAGTCGAGCTTCATAGACGGTGACATTACCATCCACGTCCGTCTTCTTCTTAAAGATCCATTTATCTCAATGTCTTGCCGATCATCGGTCAAGTCCACCAAAGTCCATGCTTTGTTCTGATACATGGATCCTATCTTGGATTTCATGGCTTCTAACCATTTGTCGGAATATGAGCCCACCATCGCTTCCCCATAGCTCGTAGGTTCATTGTTGTCTAGCAACATGACCTTCAAGACAGGATTACTGTACCACTCTGAAGTAGTACGCATCCTTGTCCCCCTATGAGGTACGGTAGTGAATTGATCCAAAACTTCATGATCACTATCATAAGCTTCTACTTCAATTGGTGTAGGCGCCACAGGAACAACTTCCTGTGCCCTGCTACACACTTGTTGAAGTGACGGTTCAATAACCTCATCAAGTCTCCACCATCCTCCCACTCAATTCTTTTGAGAGAAACTTTTCCTCGAGAAAGGACCCGTTTCTAGAAACAATCACTTTTGCTTCCGGATCTGAATTAGCAGGTATACCCAACCATTTTGGGTATCCTATGAAGATGCATTTATCCGTTTTTGGGTTCGAGCTCATCACGATGAAACTTTTTCACATAAGCGTCACAGCCCCAAACTTTCAAGAAACGACAGCTTAGGTTTCTCTAAACCATAATTCTCACGGTGTCATCTCAACGGAATTACGTGGTGCCCTATTAAAGTGAGTGCGGTTGTCTCTAATGCCTAACCCATGAAAGATAGTGGTAATTTGATAAGAGACATCATGGTACGCACCATATCCAATAGGGTGCAACTATGATGTTCGACACACCATCACACTATGGTGTTCCAGCGGTATTAATTGTGAAACAATTTCCACAATGTCTTAATTATGCGTACAAAGCTCAGAACTCAGATACTCATCTCTATTATCATATCATAGACATTTTATCCTCTTGTCACAATGATCTTCAACTTCACTCTGAAATTACTTGAACCATTCAATAATTCAAACTTGTGTTTCATCAAGTAAATATACTCAACATCTACTCAATTATCTGTGAAGTAAGAACAAAACGATATTCATCAGATGCCTCAAGACTCATTGACTGCACACATCAAAATGTGTTATTTCCAACAAGTTGCTATCTTGTTCCATCTTATCGAAAACAAGGCTTTTCACCATCTTGCCCATGTGGTATGATTTGCATATCTCAAGTGATTCAAAATCAAGTGAGTCCAAACGATCCATCTGCATGGAGTTTCTTCATGCGTATACACCAATAGACATGGTTCGCATGTCTCAAACTTTTCAAAAACAAGTGAGTCCAAAGATCCATCAACATGGAGCTTCTTCATGCGTTTTATACCAATATGACTTACATGGCAGTGCCACAAGTAAGTGGTACCATCATTACTATCTTATATCTTTTGGCATGAAAATGTGTATTACTATGATCGAGATTCAATAAACCATTCCTTTAGGTGAAAGACCATTGAAGGTATCATTCAAATAAACAGAGTAACCATTATTCTCCTTAAATGAATAACCGTATTGAGATAGACATAAACCAATCATGTCTATGCTAAGCGCAAACACCAAATAACAATTATTTAGGTTTAACACCAATCTCGATGGTAGAGGGAGCGTGCAATGCTTGATCACATCAACCTTGGAAACACTTCCAACACATATCGTCAGCTCACCTTTGGCTAGTCTCCGTTTATTCCGTAGCTTTTATTTCGAGTTACTAACACTTAGCAACCGAACCGGTATCTAATACCCTGGTGCTTCTAGGAGTACTAGTAAAGTACACATTAACATAATGTATATCCAATATACTTCTATCGACCTTGCCAGCCTTCTCATCTACCAAGTATCTAGGGTAGTTCTGCTTCAGTGTCCGTTCCCTCATTATAGAAGCACTTAGTCTCGGGTTTGGGTTTAACCTTGTGTTTCTTCACTAGAGCAGCAACTGATTTGTCGTTT
Organism: Aegilops longissima; assembly: GCA_021605205.1. Classification (NCBI taxonomy): domain Eukaryota; kingdom Viridiplantae; phylum Streptophyta; class Magnoliopsida; order Poales; family Poaceae; genus Aegilops; species Aegilops longissima. Next base: position 4,084 of record JAHIAM010015038.1, on the reverse strand, counting down.
CATGAAGTATCCCTTCTTGCCCTTGCCCTTCTTGAAACAAGTGGTTTCATTAACCATCAACAATTGATGCTCCTTCTGATTTCTACTTTCATGTGTCAAACATCGCGAATATTTCAAGGATCATCTATCCCTCGATATGTTATAGTTCATCTCAAGCTCTAGCAGCTTGGTGGCAATGATTTTGGAGAAACATCACTATCTCATCAGAAGATCAACTCCCACTCGATTCAAGTGATTGTTGCACTCGATAATCTGAGCACAAGCTCAACAATTGAGCTTTTCTCCTTATTTTGCAGGCTAAGAAAATCGCCGAGGTCTTATACCTCTTAACGTGGGCACGAGCCTGAAATCCCATTTCAGCCCTCAAACATCTCATATGTTCCGCGATGTTTCAAAACGCCTTTGGTGCCTCAACTCTAAACCGCTTAACTGAACTATCACGCAGTTATCAAAACGTATGTCCGATGTTCGCAACATCCACGCATCGACGCTTGGGGTTCAGCACATCGAAGCGTTGCATTAAGGACATAAGCTTTCTTCTGTCCGTGATAATCGCCATCGTCAACTTTCAACTATATTTTCTCTAGGAACATATCTAAAACAAAGGAACTAAATCGCGAGCTTATGACATAATTTGCAAAGATCTTTTGACTATGTTCAGATAATTAAGTTCATGTCATGAACTCCCACTCAGATAGACATCCTCTAGTCATCTAAGCGATTACATGATCCGAGTCAACTAGGCCGTGGTCGGATCATCACGTGAGACGGACTAGTCATCATCGGTGAACATCTTCATGTTGATCGATCCTCCATACGACTCATGCTCGACCTTTCGGTCTCTTGTGTTCCGAGGCCATGTCTGTACATGCTAGGCTCGCTGGTTAACCTAAGTGTTTCGCGTGTAAATCTGGCTTACACCCGCTGTATGTGAACGTAAGAATCTATCACACCCGATCATCACGTGGTGCTTCAAACGACGAACTTTCGCAACGGTGCACAGTTAGGGGAACACTTTCTTTAAATTTTAATGAGGGATCATCTTATTTACTACCGCTGCTCTAAGCAAATAAGATGTATAAACATGATAAACATCACATGCAATCAAATAGTGACATGATATGGCCAATATCATTTTGCTCCTTTTGATCTCCATCTTCGGGCTCCATGATCATCATCGTCACCGCATGACACCATGATCTCCATCATCATGATCTCCATCATCGTGTTCCATGAAGTTGTCTCGCCAACTTATTACTTCTACTACTATGGCTACCGATTAGCAATAAAGTAAAGTAATTACATGGTGTTGTTCAATGACACGCAGGTCATACAATAAATTAAGACAACTCCTATGGCTCCTGCCGTTGTCATACTCATCGACATGCAAGTCGTGATTCCTATTACAAGAACATGATCAATCTCATACATCACATATCATTCATCACATTCTTCTTGGCCATATCACATCACATAGCATACCCCGCAAAAACAAGTTAAACGTCCTCTAATTGTTGTTTGCATGTTTTACGTGGCTGCTATGGGTTTCTAGCAAGAACGCTTTACCTATGCAAAACCACAACGTGATATGTCAATTGCTATTTACCCTTCATAAGGACCCTTTTCATCAAACCGATCCAACTAAAGTGGAGAGATCGGCACCCGCTAGCCACCTTATGCAACAAGTGCATGTCACCGGTGGAACCTGTCTCACGTAAGTGTACGTAAGGTCGGTCCGGCCGCTTCATCCCACAATACCGTCGAAACAAGATTGGACTAGTAACGGTAAGAATATTGAACAAAATCAACGCCCACAACAACTTGTGTTCTACTCGTGCATAAAATCTACGCAATAGACCTAGCTCATGATGCCACTGTTGGGGACGTAGCAGAAATTCAAAATTTTCCTACATGTCACCAAGATCTATCTATGGAGAAACCAACAACGAGGGGAAGGAGAGTGCACCTACATACCCTTGTAGATCGCTAAGCGGAAGCGTTCAAGAGAACGGGTTGAAGGAGTCGACTGCCGTGATCCAAATCACCGGAGATCCTAGTGCCGAACGGACGGCACCTCCGCTGCTCAACACACGACAGCCCGGTGACGCCTCCCATGCCTTGATCCAGCAAGGAGAGAGGAGAGGTTGGGAAGACTCCATCCAGCAGCAGCACAACGGTGTGGTGGTGGTGGAGGAGCGTGGCATCCTGCAGGCTTCGCCAAGCACCACGGGAGAGGAGGAGAAAGAGAGGTAGGGCTGCGCCAACAGGAGAAGAACTTCGTGTTGGGCTGCCCTTGCCTCCACTATATATAGAGGAGAGGGGGGGCTGCCCACACCTAGGGTTCCACCCTAGGGCGGCGGCCAGCCCTAGATCCCATATAGGGGCGGCTAAGGGGGAGGAGTGCCTCCCAAGTCAAGTGGAGGCCTCCCTTAGGGTTTCCTCTCCCATGCGCATGGGCCTTGGGGGCTGGTGCCCTGGCCCATTAAGGCTAGGGCGCCTTACAGCCCATGTTGCTATATTGACGTGGTGGAACTTTTTCCGACCTCCGAACCTTCTCGAAGCTTCCTCGGATAATACCGAAAACCCAACTTTTCCTAACCCAACAACAACTTGCCATATATAAATCTTTACCTCCGACCATTCCGAACTCCTCGTGACGTCCGGGATCTCATCCGACTCAACAACATTCGCAACCACATACAAACTTCCTTTATAACCCTAGCGCCATCGAACCTTATGTGTAGACCCCACGGGTTCGGGAACTATGCGATATGACCGAGACGCTTCTCCGTCAATAACCAACGGCGGATCTGGATACCCATGTTAGCTCCTACATGTTCCACGATGATCTCATCGGATGAATCACGATGTCAAGGACTTAATCAATCCCGTATACAATTCCCTTTGTCTAGCGGTATTGTACTTTCCCGAGATTCGATGGTCGGTATGCCGATACCTTGTTCAATCTTGTTACCGGCAAGTATCTTTACTCGTTCCGTAACACATCATCTCGTGATCAACCCCTTGGTAACATTGTGCAGATTGTGATGATGGCCTACCGAGTGGGCCCAGAGATACCTCTCCGTCACACGGAGTGACAAATCCCAGTCTCGATTTGTGCCAACCCAACAGACACTTTCGGAGATACCTGTAGTGCACCTTTATAGCCACCCAGCTACGCCAGGACGCTTGGTACACCCAAAGCATTCCTATGGTATCCGGGAGTTGCACAATCTCATGGTCTAAGGAAAAGATACTTTGACATTAGAAAAGCTTTAGCATACGAACTACACGATCTTTGTGCTAGGCTTAGGATTGGGTCTTGTCCATCATATCATTCTGCTAATGATGTAATCCCGTTATCAACGTAATCCAATGTCCATGGTCAGGAAACTGTAACCATCTATTGATCAACGAGCTAGTCAATTAGAGGCTTACTAGGGACATGGTGTTGTCTATGTACCCACACATGTATCTGAGTTTCCTATCAATACAATTATAGCATGGATAATAAACGATTATCATGAACAAGGAAATATAATAATAACTAATTTATTATTGCCTCTAGGGCATATTTCCAACACATTACTCTCCCTGCTCCTGCCTTCTTTGATTATCGTGTAAAAGGAAGACATGTTATTACTTCAGAGAGGAGGCATATGAGCACGAGAGGAGGGCGGAGGCAGCTCGCCGCCACGCTTGCAGCTCAGAGGCAATAGCCATTGCATCTCAAGATGACCCTCCCACAACTATGGATATCCGCCAGCCATCCAGTTGGTATTAAACCAACTTAGGCCAAAAGCTAAGCTTAGGGGAGTACGTATTTCTTCGACATTACATTCATGTTCACACACTCATTGCTAGATGTCGGTGCTCATACTTTTTCACTGTAATATCCATATACTAGTTTATTTTATTTTTATGCTTTCTTCTTGTGTGTTTGAAAATCTTAAGAAAAAACAAAAATTAGTGTAGCTTTAGCTAGTTTACTTTCTTGTCTGTAGTAGTAATAATTAAAAGAAAACGCAAAAGATTTCCGTTCTTCTTTTGCTTGTTGGGAGCTTTCCGTGTAAATAGTTTTATT
>JAHIAM010015035.1:0-19623 GCA_021605205.1 Aegilops longissima | reverse complement strand
AAATGCTAATGCATCTTGAAGCAATTGACAACGATCTCCGTATGTTGTGACAAAAGGTGTTTCCTCACACACCCTCTCCTCAATGATGCTGATTTGAAGAGATTCAAGCAACTCGATTCTCGTTAAGAATATCATATGTGGCCATCCGAGCAAAGGTCAATATGGAAGAGTGAGTGCTTTGAATCGCTAAACTCATTTGGGACAAAGCTGTCCAAAGTAAATGAAGGTGTTTCAACTCAGCGTGACTCTCGAGTTGATGTTCTTCGAATCTCTTCAACCGCTTCAAAAGACTCGACAACTAAAATGTTCAACAAACCTTCGATCGCTTCACCGACATCTCAAATGAGCTTCAAGCACTGGTGCCACCGACATCACCGACCATGAGGTGGTGAAGAAATTGCTAAGATCGCTTGATTCCTCATTTGACACTCCGCACCGATGATACAAGAACGAAGCTGACTACAAGTCTCTTGATCCCGCCGATATCCTCGAAGGCTAAATACTCACGAAGTTCCAGCTTTCTCAAAAGAGAGATCTCTATGGTTCTCGCTATGGAAGAACACGTGTCTCAAGGCCAAGGCTGAATCTGAATCGAGAGTGAAGAATCGTAGTAGCCTTGGAGATCCTCAAGAATTTGGTCAGAGCTAGCATCGCTCGTGAAGAAATTCCAGAAATTCACAAGACGTGGTCGCTGGAAAATCCTCAAGAAGCAAGTGATTCCTCATCTAGTGACTATAAGCGAAGACTTTGCCACAAATGCAAGAAACCTGGTCACTATATCCAAGATTGTCCTCAAGGGAAAAGGAATTAAGAAAGAAGAAACACAAGGATTACAGCCTCGATGACGGAAGAAGAAGAAGAAATCATCCAAATCTTCATCATCAAAATCCTCAAAGCCTTCTTCTCACAAGAAGAGCAGCTCCAAAAAGGCTCGGCATTCATTGGCAAGGAAATGGACTCAAGCTGAATCTGAGGAAAATGAGGAAGAGGAGGAGTCTCAAGAACTGAACTGTGTGGCTAGTCCGGCTTTTGCTATCGCTATGTTAGCAAGTCCATCTTCAACATCAAGAAACCTGACTCACCAACAAACCCGATGAGGAAAATGATGACTACGCCCCACCTATTGCTTCATGGCAAAAGGTGCCAAGGTACTCAATTACACCTCCTCCTCAATCTAGTGAAATGAATCGATGAGGATCTAAGCCCAGCTACTCTAAACTTGCTAAGATTGCTATAAACAACAAAGGGCTTTTGAAAAGGTTCAAAACATGCTAGATAAGAGTGATGATATGTTAGGTGAAGAAATGGATCGCACTCAAGCTCTAATCGAAAATCTTCGAAGTTCACCTAGGCTTGATAATTTTCAAGGTCATCATAACACTCTCTTATCTCGATCATGAGAAACTTTCTTATGAATTTCTTCAAAGAAAGCAAGATCTTGAGAAGCTAAGAGTGAGTTATGAAGATCTTCGTAGGAGCGCGATTCATTACTTGCTCAACAAATCAGCGCTTCTCAAGAAGAATTTGTTCCTCCATGCTTAAAATGCATTGAACGTGAATCGCTAATTCTTCACCAATGTTCAAATGCTTCAACTGTTACAAATTCTTCACCTGCCTCTCGCTATCACTAATTCCTCATCCGAGGACATTGCTAGTATCACCGACGATGCAGATCGAAGGAATTGTACATGACAGCATGTACAAAAGCCTCAAAGGGCATCGACTTTTGTGATGTGCTTAAAAGCAGATCCTCAACAGAAACCCTAGGAAAGAGGGTATTGCCTTTGAGAGGAAACTCAATGCCGATGGAACGATCGAAGCCCGAGCAAGATCCCAAAACCTCATGGGTTGTCTGCAAAGGGACCTCCAGCTGATCCATCCACCTTATCTGGCTTTACATGTGAATTTCCTCATTCTCGATGATGAGTCATTTGACTCAAACTATAAACTGCTCAAAAATCAGAATGGTGAAGTATTTGCTAGATATGTTGGCACTAATCGCAGAACGGTCCCTCTATGAAGAAAATCTGGTTCCCAAGAAGTGCCTTGAAAGTCTTCGTGAATGTCCTCATGACACCACCAAAGGAAGAAAAGGAACCCCAGATCAAATTCTTCATATGGACAAAATTCTTCATATGGATCCAAGTCCTCATACGGACCAAATTCTCACGTGGATCAAATTCTCAAAAGGATCAAAGTCCTCATATGATTATCATCATGCTAACAACTCTGCTTTCGCAGGTAGAGCTAAGGGCTATGAATATGTGCATTATTCTTCAAACCAATATGTTCATAAGTCCTCAAGAATTTCTCTCGCTTATTCATATGCTTACCCTAACCCCTCTTATGTGAAACGAAATGGTTTGGCCTCTATGCCACCATTCTCATATGGTGCTCGCAGAATGATGAACTATTTGCCACCCTTCAGATGTGGGTGGAAGAAAAGAACTAATCTCTTCTCGCAGGGTCAGTCTCCGCACGTGCCTCAACGCTCAAGAATTTGTCGGGGCCCGATAAAATTGCTCGAAAGGACGCAGCTAATCATGATGAAATGAACTTTCATTTCACACGCCCTCATACCGCTTATCTAAAACTCGATCGATGAAATTCATCCGATGAACTTGATATCATATTCTTCATCGATGAAGTATATGAGATCGTAAGTTGTACTAATTCATCCGCAGGATGATCAACCCAAAGCCACCGAGTGGGTTCTCGATAGTGGATGTACAAATCACATGACCGGTGACAAGAATCTATTGATGGATGCTCCCTTATCACCGCCACATCTCAAGCATATCATCTTTGCCGACAAAGGCAAAAGTCGTATTGGGACTTGGTAAGGTTGCTATCTCTAAGGACATGCACATGGACAAAGTCATGCTTGTTGAGTCTTTAGGATATAACCTCATGTCACCCTCAATGCTTTGTGATCTTGATATGGTTGTTATCTTTGGCAAGTATCGCTGTGTTGTGATTATGGAAGTCGACAATTCCAAAGTCTTCAAGGCTTTAGGAGAGGAGACTTGTATATTGTTGATTTTTCCACAGACCACAACCAGCCGTGTGTCTACTTGCAAAAGCTTCGTATATCTGGCTATGGCATCGACGACTTGGTCACGCAGCATGAGGAATTTGTACACGCCATGAAGAAGAAGCATGTCATTGGCATTGAGAATGTCAAATTCTCAAGGATCACTTATGCGAGCCCGTGAAGCTGGAAAATGACCAAGGCCAAGCATCCAAATAAGACTATCATGACCACTACTCGTCCCTTCGAATTGCTTCACATGGACCTCTTTGGTCCCAATCATTACTCAATTGTCACTAATGATGCATCTCTTTATGGCTTTGTTATTGTTGATGATTACTCTCTATACATGGGTACACATTGTTACTTACAAAATCAAGTGCAGGAAATCTTCAAACGATTTTCCTCGAGGGCTTCAACCAACTTTGGTGTGAAGATCAAGCACATCGAGTGACAATGGAACTGAGTTCAAGAATTCGGTCTTGATGATTATCTTGATGAACTTGGTATTACTCATGAGTTATCTGCTCCTTATACTCCTCAAAGAAATGGCGCCGTGGAGCGCAAGAACAGTAACTCTTGTTGAGATGGCTCAAACTATGCTTGATGAATACAAAACGCCTAGTCGCTTCGATTGAAGCAATTGACATCGCTGTACACATCATCAACAGAGTATATCTTCACAAATTCTTCAAAAGACTGCCTATGAACTCCTCACCGACAAGAAACCCAATGTGTTATTTCAAAGTCTTCAGCTAAATGTGGATTAGAGATCCTCACCACACTCTAAATTTGCACCGAAGCACATGAAGGTTTTATGCTTGGTTACGAAAGGACTCGCGACACCTACAGTAGTCTTCAACATCACTCTTCACAAGATTGTTGACATCAGAGATGTGCGGTTCGATGAAACTAATGGCTCGCAAAGAGAGCACCTACCTTCAGTAGTTAGACTTAACCAGCACCGAGGATTCTATCAGTTCAAGGCAACCGAGGATGTCATTCCCATCAAGAAACTGTCAAGAATTCATTCCTCAGACGCCAAGAACGCCGAAATGATGCACCAAGATAATGTCAAGAAAATGGTGCCGAGGAAAATGATCAAATTCCTCAAGACAACCAGCTCATCCTCGCTGCAAAAAGAAGTGCAAGTTGACAAGATCATCGATGACATTGAAGCGCCAGTCCTCTCACTCGCTCAAAAGCTTCACACTTATCTAACTTTGTGGGCACTATGCTTTTGTCTCTATCACAGAGCCCACTAAGGTAGATGAAGCATTTCGAGCCGAGTGGATTCAGGCCATGCAAGAAGAATTACATCAGGCCGAGCTCAACAACGCTCGAACTGGTCAAACGCCCGATCCTCGCAAGCATAATATCATTGGCACAAAGTGGATCTACCGCAACAAGCAAGATGAAAATGGTCTTGTGGTGAGGAATAAGGCACGACTAGTAGCTCAAGGCTACACGCAGGTTGAAGGAATTGATTTCGATGAAACTTTTGCACTGCTAGACTTGAGTCTATTCAAGATATTACTCGCCTATGCTAACCATCACAATATCACTTTATATCAAATGGATGTGAAAAGTGCATTCCTCAATGGTAAGCTTGAGGAAGAAGTATATGTTGCTCAACCCCTGTGTTTTGAAGATCCAAAGAATCCTCGACAAAGTCTTCAGACTAAATAAGGCCCTCTATGGTCTCAAGCAAGCCCTCGGCATGGTATGATACATTGAAGGAATTCTTCGTGAAGAATGGCTTCACACCCTGTTCACTCAATTCTACTCTCTTTACTAAATCTTATGATGGTGAACTGTTTGTGCCAAATATATGTTGATGATATTATCTTTGGTTGTATCGACCAACGTTATAGTGATGAATTTGCCTATATGATGAGTGAAGAATATCAAATGTCTATGATGGAGAGTTGAAATTCTTCTTAGGTCTTCAAATTGCCAACAACACAATGGCATATTCATATCTCAGAGAAATACCTCAAAGATGTCCTCAAGAAATTCGCATGCAAGATTGCAAAGGTGTCAAAATTCCTATGCCCACAAATGGCCATCTATGCAATCGATGAAAATGGTATTGACTTCATCACAAGGTATACCGCCCATGATTGGTTCTTTATTGTACTTATGTGCATCTAGGCCAGATATAATGCTTAGTGTTTGCATGTGTGCCCGATTTCAAGCTACACCAAGGAATCACACCATAAGGCTGTGAAGCATATTCTTCGATATCTAGCTCACACACCAACACTAGGATTATGGTACCCCAAGGGCTCTACTTTTGATCTCATTGATATTCTGACTGACTATGTCGGTGATCGTGGATCGCAAGTCAACATCTGGTACTTGTCATTTCTGACGATCTTTGGTCCGTTGGTCCTCAAGAAACAGAATCTCGTATCACCGTCCATCGCAAAGTTGAATACATTGCTGCCGCTCATGTTGTGCTCAATTACTATGGATGAAGCAAACCTCAAGGACTACGGCATCAACGTGAAGAATGTGCCTCTCATCGTGACAATGAGAGTGCCATCAAGATTGCTCACAACCCAGTTCAGCACTCAAGACAAAGCACATTCAAATTCGCCATCATTTTCTTCGTGATCATGTGTTGAAGGGCTTACATCTCCATCGAAAGCACGTGAAGATCAAGAACAGCTAGCTGATATCTTCACTAAGCCCTTGGATGAGAAGAGATTTAGCAAGTTGCGTGTGAGCTAAATATCTTAGAATCTTCGAATGTTCTTTGAAAAGGACACACATCCTAACACTTATGCAAAATTGATGACTTAGATGTGCAACACATGAAGAAACGTTTTCTTCAATCAATGAAGAATAACACTCTAAGTGTGAAGAAATTAATGAAGAATTTGATTCTCGTAACCCTACGACAATTGTACGCTGTGTCTGAAATCATCATTCTTATACGGTGGGTCACGCCACCACCAAAGTTGAAAATCTTCAATTTGAGTTTTTCCTCGCTTTTGAAATTCTTCGCTTTTTGAAATTCTTCGCTTTTCAAATTTCTCAGTTTTTCAAATTCTTCAACTTTGCAAAATCTTCACTGCTTCCGCTGCCTTTCTTCATTGGCTATATATATATATGGATTTATGTCCTCTACAAGATTCACTTATGGCTATTTCTTCAAGTCGCTTCGCTAAGTGAATGTGATCGACCCTTCCCTCTATGCTATACTCAACCCAATCCATTCACAAATTCTTCATGTGCTGCTCTACTTTGAAACTCGCTCAAATTCTTCACTCGTGTCCTTGATAAACAAGAAATTGCAACGGAACTTTTAAAACAAATCTTATCCAAACTTCGATTTTATCATTAAACCATTCCGCATCCCACGATGCATTATTATATCCACCCACGATCGCACACCATCTCCACTACACAAGACGTGGTGACACATGTCGAGAAGGAAGCGTCAGGCACGCTCGTCCTAAATCTTCTGACGAGCCGCTTTTCACCGTGGCTATAAATAACCTCTCTCCTTCCTCACTCTTTACTCGCCGACCTCTCTCCCGCCGAGCTCCTCGAAACCTAGCGCCGCTACTCCATCGTCACCGTGAGGAAAAGCTTCACCGCTTGACCTCTTCGCCGACGATTACGCTACCGTGGAATTTCTTCACCCGCCGCCAGTAGCTGATTTCTCTCGCCAAGTTAGGGCGGAGAAGATCTGAACGATTTAACTTCAACTGTTCATCTCACTCATCGTGTTCTTCACTTCGTAAATTAAAAGTTACTTTTATTACTCGCTTTGATTCTCAAATCTTCTTCAAATTCTTCAAAGGTGTTTATTTCAAATTCTCACACATATGAACACCTCAAATCTCTTGACTCATTTCTAAGCAATGATTTTCTTCAAGATTCCTCAATTGTGTGGATCTTCGATCTATACAACTCGAACCTAAGATAAAGAACGCTTATTGAAATTCTTCAAGGCTCATCCGTCAAAATCCTCAAACTTGTTCTTTTGAAAACCTCCGAGAACGATATGACCTCTTCAAATTCCTCGCACCTATACTCTGCTCACAGTACAAATGTCCGCTGCTGAACTTTAGGTTCTCATCAACTTAACTCATTTGCAGCTGCTCAAGAAAACTGCACACTTCTTCAGAGAACTCAATTGTTCAATTTCTCACCAAGAAAATGGCGATGGCAAGAAGCCGCAGAAGGGAGGAAAGAAACCCGAGGTCATGACAGCATTCAAATCCCCGAGGAAATATATGCTGACTATCAGACACCGATGAGGAAAGAAAAATCAACGCAAAAAGCGATTCGTAAGATTGAACGGAGATGGGCACGGAATGGAAGGAATACCGATATGTAACACCTAAGTACATGAAGAAATTCGCTAAATCCTCCATGCCCAAGAGCCTTTGGCACCAGGCCAAATAGCTGATCCCACTAGCGCCAAACGCGTGAGGACTTTCCGATGAGGCTAAACGCCAAGCAATGTTGGCTAAGCAAGCAAAGGAAGCGTGAAGAAATTCAATGAGGATTCTGCCACGCCGCCGCATCGAGGTCTCGGTCAAACCGAGGAAATCGATGCAAAAGAAGTCTGCCATAAGCCAAGTGTTTCATCATCCGCGCCTCACGCCAAGTTCCTCAGAGCTCCTCCAGCAAATTCTCAAGAGAAATTCTCACACCGCTGCTGCTCCACCAAAGTCCTCAACAGCCCGGCCCAAACCTTCGCCTCGTGCACTTAGCTACTTGTCAAAGGACACGGTTTCAATTGCTCTCACATCTCTCGCAAGTTCCTCACCGCCCCAATTCTTCATCCGCCCGACTGCGAAGACAAAAGCAACAATGGACGTGGTCCTCGCCTAGTCCAAGGAAGAAACAGCTTGTAGTCCACGTACATCCGATGATGAGGCATCCGATGAAGAACTTGAAGAAATCATCGAGACCGCCAAGTTAGAGCCGAAGAGCCAAGGGAACAGTCAAGCCACTTTGGACCCAAAGAAAGTCCTCGATTTCATCGACTGCACAATGATCCCAATACCCCTCTCGCTCGATCTTCCTTTGACACCGGTCAAAGTCATATGTTGACTCACTTCATCGCTGAAGAAAATGGAAGTTCGAGAAGGCGAGGGAAATCAAGAAGGCTCAATACAGAAGGAGAGGTTCCTCAAGAAAATGTTGTCAAGATGACACCGAGGAACTCCTTCAAATCCAAACTGAAATTCAACCTCAAGAAGGACTTTGACACGCATTATGCTGATTGGCAAGTAGTCAAGACCAGATTCACGATCCGACGAAGAAACTCACAAGTGTTGCTGCACCTGCAACATGAAATCCTCAGTCAAGCCTCCGCCAAATTTAGTGAAGAAAATGCCAAGAACGCCAAGCTCAGCCGCTGAAGAAAATGCTGATTCCAGGCTGATGAAGAAATTCCAGCCAAGAAGAATCGCCAGGCACCCACTAGTGGTGCGCTCAAGAAATTGCTCAAGACAGGGGAACTGCATCGCTTGTCCTCAAGAAACTGCCCCAAATTCTCAGCTCCTCCAGCGCTAACTCCAACTCCAATTCTTCCATCTCGCTCGATGTGAAGAAAACCAAGGCTGCGGAACGAGCTGTGGAAGAAAAGGAAAGCATCAACAAGGCATGATTCTTCTACTGCCAAGAAATGAAGCCAATGACCAGCTCTGTTGAGAACCCAATTGATGCTATTCCAATTTCTCCATACCATCAAAGGAAGTAGTTCCTTTGGAGAAGAATATGAGTGCCAATCGATCTGATGAAGAACATCAATCTCCTCGTCACGAGAAAATTGATGAAGAAATTGAAGTGGAAGCAATCCTTCAACCCCGCCATTCCTCATCGCACCATGAAATTCTCAAGATGGTGCCGAGGAAATTGAAAATGAAGATGTGGATATTGGATGCACCACTCAAAGAATCAATGATGACTTTGGGAAAATCAACATCCCAATACTCCGCCTTCACCCCCGCTTCAACAAGTTCCTCACCCCCGCACAAACCGTCCAGATAGACTCAAGAAAATCAACCCATCGGTTCTCGTGCATGAAGAAATTCCAGCCACTAGCGCCGATGAAACTGCTGCCGCCGCTGAAAATCCTCGATCGCACATGTTGAGGACCAAGAAATTCTCGTCAAGAACCTGAACTTACGATTCCCGAGGTGGTGATGCAACCGATCGACACCCTCTCGCCAAAAGTAAGAATCCGCTTCAACCAAACAAAAGTTCAAGGCTGAAGATTTCTTGTCGAGCATGTGTTCTTCATCAATATAATCCTTATGATTCTGCTCGGATTAGGAAGAGGCGCTCGACTGCCACCAAGCAACTTCTATTCCTCGCTTTTCAACAAGGACAAAATCTTCGATCATGCTCATATTCCTCATGTGGATATGGAGTCGCCGCTGTGCTTTGAGCCCGCCCTAAGTGTTCTTCACGATGTGTCTTCTAAACTTTTGCACCGATATTTGTGATTGGAATGAAGAGCTAATTCTTCAGTTCTATGCAACCCTTCACATCACCGGAGACGCTCAAGATGTAACTTCATGGGTCTTGGATTGATGACCGAAAACACCCACTACAAGGCACCAAAGAAGTGAATTGCTTCGCGCCCTTCCACTCAGTCCTCCGATTGATGGAGCTCGTCGATCTATGAAGAAAAGGAACTTTCAAATCACTATATGCAAGTGCTGATGAAGCTTTGAAGCCAAGGCAGCTCCAAGAACCAAATTCTCGTCAAGGAATTATTATATGTGCCTCGACCGCCCATCGAATTTTGACGAAGACTATGAGTCCTATCAAGGGCCACGACTTAATGATGAAGAAGTCGCTGGCATCATGAAGAATATGCTTTTCAACATCATCCATGCTCCCACCAATTTCCATGATTTCTTCATGAGGACTCGCTAACATTGCCATGTCACCTTTTGAGTCAAGCCTTATGCGCCTTTGGATTATGAGATTCATCAGTCAAGATCTTCACCAATTACAAGGTCGACACTTTGAACCACGCAGCTACCTGCCCCGATTGAAGTCCTCAAACGCCAATTGCCTCACCGATGAAAAGGGAAAGGCTGCTGCCAGGATAGATGAAGGCATTCGCCCATTGATGGACAGCAGCAAGATCCTACTCCACCAATGATGACTCGCCACACATGACTCAAAGAAGAAATACCCCGCCAATAGTCCTCAAGCTATCGCACCTGTGGTGATGACCGATCGTGAGTTACCTCGCCTTCATCAAGGTTGATCGCAATCACAAGTGGGTCAAACGCCGCTTGGTACTCTTCTTTACAACCTGACCTCAACTCACAATGCAAAGAAGAAAACCACTACTATCTTCATGAAACCTTCAAGCGCCTCTGGCTGTTCTCTTTCACATGTCTACAATGAAGAAGAACTGAATCAATGGGACTCAAGGAAGAATTTGACCGTCTGCACCTCCTCCAAGAAATTCAAGAAAGTCAAAGTTCCTTCCTTAGTGGCCAGCTCTATTCTTCATCTCGCGACATCGATGAAAATGAAGATTTGGAAGACACGCGCTGGTCCTACTTCAACGAACAACCCCGATAATGTCGGGCGCCCGCCTTCAACTTGAAATTCTTCAAGAGCGTTAGTCCTCGCCGATCCTTTGGTCATTCATGACAAAGGGGAGAAATTTGAGTTAGTCTTCAAGCCGGTCTCATTTTGTCTATATACAGTATTTTATTGTTACAACTCGCTCTTCCAAACCTTTATTGGATCGAGTTGTAATCTTAAACCCGATGGTGCTTTGATACTTTTGATGCATTATGCTTTTGCTCTATGCTCGATTACATAATAGTATTGATATGCTGATCCTTGTTATGCTCGATCCTCATGAGCTCGTGAAAATCTTCAAATAGATTTGGGATCTGATATCATGAATAGTTTCAAATTCTCATATGCATTGGGCTCGACATTTTTATGCATGCATTGCATAACATCAAGCACCATATTTCATCATGCATTTCAAATTCTCATATTATATGTCAAATGCGTATGAATTACAAGATATAGGGGAGATCTCCATGATTCAATTCTTCAAATGTGCATTGCCTCAAAAGCAATTTCTCACTATGCACATCTTCGTGGGAGTTCTTCTATATCTTGCAATCAAATTCCTCATTATCAGATTTACACTTCATATGTTTATCCTCATTGAAAACTTAACCTATATTGTCATCAATCACCAAAAGGGGGAGATTGTAAGCATCTAGTGCCCTTAGTGATTTTGGTGTATTGAAGACTTATAGGTTAAGTAACTAATGCGCTTGTAAGTGTACACAGGTCTATAAGTCTATGAGGAGTTTGATATTTACAAGGAAAGTCTAATTCTTAAAATGAATTTCTTCAATCAAGAATTTGATATTCAAGACTTTCAAGACTTTGAAAGTGAAGAAATTGTGTGACTTCAAGACTTGGTAATCGCTGAGGAATATGAAGCGTGAAGACTTTTGTTTTCGTAGTTTCATTTTCTTTCTTGAGTCATAGGAAACACCGCATCGTTAAAAGGGGTCGAGGAAATACTAAGGAAAAATTTCCATTTGATGCTCAACTCAAAATCCTACACCTACCAAACCCTTCGAGTGAAGCTTTTGAAATCTCATACAGCTCAACAATTTCTTCAAGGATGAGACGAAGCTCTTCCGTCACCGAGGAATTTGTTCGATCGAGGAGTTAGGAATTCGCCAAAGGCTAATTGCCTACACAAAGGAGGAACATGATAGCCCCGAGGAATTTGATATTCCACTTCCGATCATGTGCTGTCAAGGCCAACCTGTCCCTAAATATCTCCACCTAACGGTCATATCATTGAAGGGCATTTATGTCTTATCATGTCGGGCTGCTCCCTAGGCTATAAATAGCCGCCTCTACAACCACTAGTTGGTTGGCTGCTCCGAGAGAACTTGACACTTGTCATTTGAGAGCAACCCATCCTCCGAGGACTTTGAGCGAAAATCATCAAGTGAGGAAAACCCAAAGTGAGGAAAACCCAAAACCAAACCCTAACAAACCCAAAGTGATTGAGCATCACTCAAGAAATTGATCCTGCGTGATCCGACGCTTTTACCTTTGAAGACTGTGCTTTCCAGACGGTTAAGGCCACGGTCTAGAGCATCCAAGAGGAATTGTGGATCACCGAGTGACCAAGTATGTGAAGGTTTGAAGTCGCTCAAGACTTACCACGAGTGATTGGACGAGGTCTGCGTGACCTTAGTTCAAGGAGAATACGGTGAGGACTTGGTGTCCCGAGCTGCGTGTCAAGATCGGGTGTCCGGATCACGTGTCCTCGAGTTTAAATACTCACCGCCCAACCGCACGCATAACCGAGATAGCAGCTTGAACTGGTCTACCAAATCATTGTCTTCACCAACCTAATCGGTTCTATTTCCTCAACCCTTTCATTTCTCATTATCGTGTTGAGTGTTTGTCATATCTCGTGTTTGAAGACTTTGATCAAGACTTTCTCAATTTCCTCGCTCAAATTCTTCACCGCTTGTCTTCATCGTGTGTTATCCTCGTGATTACGCTTTCTCAGACTCTATGATTGTCTTCATTTCATCATGATGACTATGCTTGTAATCTGCTATGCTTATTTCTGAGTACTTATTCCGCAGATGTATTTCTTCGCTAAGGAATTTCCTCACCGCAAATTCCTCAAGAAGAATTTGTAAATCTATAAAATCGCCTATTCACCCCCTCTAGTCGATATAACGACTTTCAATTCAAGATTCTAAGATATTTAGCTCACACCTGCAACTTGCTAAATCTCTTCATCCAAGGGCTTTGTGAAGATATTGGCTAGCTGTTCTTCAATCTTCACATGCTTGATGGAGATGTCGCCTTCAACACATGATCATCAAGAAAATGATGACGAATCTGAATGTGCTTTGTCTTCGAAAGCTGAACTGGGTTGTGAGCAATCTTGATGGCACTCTCATTGTCACAAGAGAGAGGCACATTCTTCACGTTGATGCCATAGTCCCTGAGAGTTTGTTTCATCCACAACAATTGAGCACAAAGAAGAACCAAAAGAATGTACCTCAGCTCCGCAGAGACAAAGGATACGCAGTTCCTGCTTTCTTCGAGGACCAATGCAGCATCAAAGATCGTCTCGAGGAAATGACAGTACCAGATGTAGGCTTGCGGTCCACACGATCACCAAAGATAGTTAGAGTCGAATATCCAATGAGATCAAAAGTAGAGCCCTTGGTGTACCATAATCCTAGTGTTGGTGTGTGAGCTAGATATCAAGAATATGCTTCACATCCTTATGGTGTGATTCCTTCGTAGCTTGAAATCGGGCACACATGCAAACACTAAGCATTATATCCGCCTAGATGCACATAAGTACAATAAAGAACCAATCATGGAGCGGTATACCTTGTGATCAAAGTTAATACCATTTTCATCAAGGCATAGATGGTCATTTGTGGCATAGGAATTTTGACGCCTTTGCAATCTTGCATGCCAATTTCTTCGTAACATCTTTGAGGTATTTCTCCCGAGATATGAATATGCCATTGTGTTGTTGATTAATTTGAAGACCTAAAAGAATTTCAACTCTCCCATCATAGACATTTGATATTCTTCACTCATCATATAGGCAAATTCATCACTATAACGCTGGTTAGTACAGCCAAAGATAATATCATCAACGATATTTGGCACACAAACAGTTCACCATCATAAGATTTAGTAAAGAGAGTAGGGTCGAGTGAACCGGTGTGAAGCCATTCTTCACGAAGAATTCTTCAACGATCATACCACGCCTGGGGCCTGCTTGAGGCCATAGAGGGCCTTGTTGAGTCCAAGACTTTGTCGATTCTTTGATCTTCAAAACTGGGGTTGAGTAACATATACTTCTTCCTCAAGCTTACCATTGAGGAATGCACTTTTACATCCATTTGATATAAAGTGATATTATGATGGTTAGCATAAGCAAGTAATATATGAATAGCCTCAAGTCTAGCAACAGTGCAAAAAGTTTCATCAAATCAATTCCTTCAACTCCGTGTAGCCTTGAGCTACAAGTCGCCTTATTCCTCACCACAAGACCATTTTCATCTTTCTTGTTGCGTAGATCCACTTTGTGCCAATGATATTATGCTTGCAGGATCCGGACATTTGACCGCCTCCTAGACGTTGTTGAGCTCGAACTCGATGTAATTCTTCTTGCATGGCCTGAATCCACTCAGCTCCAGAATGCTTCATCTACCTTAGTGGGCTCGGATAGAGACAAAAGCATAGTGCCCACAAAAGTTAGATAAATGTGAAGCTTTTGAGCGCAGGAGAGGACCTGGTGCTTCAATGTCATCAATGATCTTGTCAACTTGCACTTCTTTTGCAACGCGAGGATGAGCTAGTTGTCGCCGAGGAATTTGATCAAGATTTTCTTCAAAGACCATTTTCTTCAAAGATTATCTTCAGTGCATCACCGACGCTCTTCGCTCAGAATGAATTCTTCAAAGAGATTCTTCAAGAGGAATGACATCCTCGTCCGCTTTGAACTTGATAGATTCCTCAAAAGCTGGTTCATCTATCATAGAAGGTAGGTGCTCTCTTTGCAGCCATTATTCATCGAACCGACATCTACAGCTTCAACAATCTTGTGAAGAGCGATGTTGAAGACTCAGAGGTGTGCAGTCCTTTCCATAACCAAGCATAAACCTTCATGTGCTTTCGTGCAAATTTAGCATTGTGATGAGGATCTCTAATCCAGCATTTAGCAATCAAGACTTTGAAATAACTCACAATGGGTTTCTTGTCGTGAGGAATTCATAGGCAGCCTTCTTGAAGAATTTAGAAGATATACTGCTGATGATGTGGCACGCAGATCAATTGCATCAATCCAAAACGACGAGGCGCTTTGTATTCATCAAGCATAGTGCAAGCCATCTCAACAAGAGTTCTGTTCTGCGCCCATGACGCCCATTTTGCCGAGGAGTATAGGAGCGATAACTCATGAGTAATACCAAGTTCATCAAGATAGTCATCAAGACCGAATTCTTGAAATCAGTTCCATTGTCACTCCCCGATGTGCTCGATCTTCACACCAAAGTTGGTTGAAGCCTCGAGGAAAATCGCTTGAAGACTTCCGCACTTCATGTTTGTAAGCAATAATGTGTAAATGTGTAACGAGAGTAATCATCAACAATAACAAAGCCATATAGAGATGCATCATTAGTGATCACGAGTAATGATTAGGACCAAAGAGGTCCATGTGAAGCAATTCAATGGATGAGTAGTGGTCATGATAGTCTTCACCGGATGCTTGGCCTTGGTCATTTTTCCAGCTTCACAGCTCCACACAAGTGATCCTTGAGGAATTTGACATTTTCAATGCCAATGACATGCTTCTTCTTCGCAAGCGCAGTAAATTCCTCATGCTCATGTGACTAAGTCATCGATGCCATAGCCAGCCTTCAAGCTTTTGCAAGTAGACACACGGCTGGTTGTGGTCCCAGAGAGAAATCAATATACAAGTCTCCTCTCCTAAAGCCTTCAAGACTTTGGAATTGTCACTTGCTTGATCACAACACAACGGTATTTTGCCAAAGAAAACAACCATATCAAGATCACAAAGCATTGAGATCGACATGAGGTTGTATCCTAAGGACTCAACAAGCATGACTTTGTCCATGTGTATATACTTAGAGATCGCAACCTTACCAAGACCCAATACCGACTTTTTGCCTTTGTCAAAGAAAGATGATATGCTTCAGATGTGACGGTGATAAGGGAGCATCCATCAATAGATTCTGTCACCACCATGTGATTTGTACATCCACTATCGAGGACCCACTCATTGGCTTTGGGTTGATCATCCCGCAGATGAATTAGTGCAACTTACGATTTCATATACTTCATCGCTGAAGAATATGATATCAATTTCATCGATGAATTTCATTAGGCGGTATAACATGAGCAAGATGATGAGGACGGTGAAATTAAAGTTCATTTCTTCATGATTAGCATGCGCCCTTTCAGTAATGTTGTCGTCCCCAAAGAAATTCTTCAGACGTTAAAGCTCGCTTCGAGACCTGACCCTCGCAGAGGAAATTAGTTCTTTTCTTCACCACCAACATCCGAAGGGTGGCAAAGAGTTCATCACTCAGAACCCATATGAGAATGGTGGCATAGAGGCCAAACCATTTCGCTTCACATAAGAGGGTTAGGTAAGCATATGAATAAGCAGTAGACATTCTTCGAGGACTTATGAACATATTGGTTTAGAATAATGCACATATTCATAGCCCTTATCTCTACCCTTCGAAACAGAGTTGTTAGCACGATGATAATCATATGAGGACTTTGATCCACGGAGGAATTTGGTCCATATGAGGACTTGGATCCATATGAAGAATTTGGTCCATATGAAGAGTTTGATCTGGGTTCCTATTCTTCAGTGTGGTGTCATGAGGACATTCACCAAGACTTTCAAGGCACTTCTTGGGAACCCAGATTTTCTTCATAGGAGAACTGCTCCGCAGCTTAGTGCCAACATATCTAGCAAATACTTCACCATTCTGATTTTTGAACAGTTTATAGTTGGAGTCAAATGACTCATCGTAAGAATGAGGAGATTCACATGTAAAGCCAGATAAGTTAGATGGATCAATCGAGGTCCCTTTGCAAAGAACTCCATGAGGTTTTGGGGTACCGCCAAAGCTTCCAATATGTTCCATCAAGATTGAGTTTCCTCTCAAAGGCAATACCCTCTTCCTAGGGTTTCGTTGAGGATCTGCTTTAAGCACATCACAAAGAGTTTGATGCCCTTGAGGCTTTTGTACATGCCTCCACATGTATAATTCCTTCAGCCCTGATCACAAGTGATACTAGCAATGTCCTAAGATGAGGAATTAGTGATAGCAGAGGTGTGAAGAATTTGTAACAGCTTGAAGCATTTGAACATTCAGTGAAGAATTAGCAGATTCACGCTCAATGCACTTTTGCATGGAGGAACAAATTCTTCCGAGAAGCGCTAATTTGTTGAGCAAGTAATGAATCAAGCTTCCTTCAAGATCTTCATAACTCACTCTTAGCTTCTCAAGATCTTGCTTTCTTTGAAGAAATTCATAAGAAAGTTTCTCATGATCGCAAGAGAGAGTTATGATGACCTTGAAGGTCGTCAAACCTAGACCAAGTCTCAAGATTTTCAAATAAGGCTTTAGTGCAATCCATTTCTTCACCCAACATATCATCACTTTTATCTAGCATGTTTTGAACCTTTTCAAAAGCCCTTTGTTGTTTTACAGAAATCTTAGCAAGTTTAGAGTAGCTGGGCTTGAGATCTTCATCAAATTCATTTTCACTAGATTCAGAGGAGGTATATTTGAGTACCTTTGCACCCTTTGCCATGAAGCAATAGGTGGGAGCGTAGTCATCACTATCTTCATCAGCTTTGTTGGTGAGGTCATTTTCTTCAGAGTAGAAGATGGATTTGCTGACGAATGCGAGAGCGAGAGCCGCACTCGCCACACCGCACTCGGACTTTTCTCGATGCCTCCTCTTCCTCATGTTCCCAGATTCAACTTCGTGAGTCCATTTCTTGCCAATGAATGCCCGAGCCTTTTGGAGTTGTTCTTCTTGTGAGATGAAGACTTTGAGGATTTTGATGATGAAGATTTTTTTATTTTCTTCTTCTTAGCGCCATCGTAATCGTAATCCTTGTTTTTCTTCTTCTTAATTCTTTTCCCACCGAGGAGAATCTTGAATGTAGTGACCGTGTTTCTTGCATTTGTGGCATAGTCTTCTTATAGTCACCGGATGAGGAATCATCGCCTTGAGGATTTTCCAAAGCGACCACGCCTTGAGAACTTCGGAATTTCTTCACGATCGCTAGCTCCTCGCCAATTCTTCAGATCTCCAAGGCTACTACCGTAGTCTTCACAATCAGATTCGCATACGCCTTGGCCTTCGTGGCACGTGATTTTCCATAGCTAGAACCATAGAGATATCTCTTTTTAGCAATCGAACTCATGAGTATTTAGCCTCTCGAGGATATCAGCCGGATCAAGTGACTTGTAGTCAACACGCCTCTTGTATCATCAGCTGTGAGTATCAAATGAGGAATCAAGCGATCTCAATAATTTCTTCACCACCTCATGGTCGGTGATGTCAAGGGCACCAAGCGCTTGAAGCTCATTTGAGATGTCAATGAGGCGATTGAAGGTTTGTTGAACATTTTCATTGTTTAGTCTTTGAAGCGTTGAAGAGATTTCAAGAACATCAACTCGAGAGTCACCGAGTTGAGACTCTTCATTTACTTTGGACACTCGTCCTGATGAGCTTAGCAGCTTCAAAGCACTCGCTTCTTCCATAACGTCCTTTGCTCAGATGGCTACATATGATATTCTTCGCTGAGAATCGAAAGGCTTGAATCTCTTCATTGGCAGCGCTCAATGAGGGGGTGAGATGAGGAACACCATTTTCCACAACATACCGTAGATCGTTGTCATCATTCCTCAAGATGCATTCGCATCTTGTTTTTCCAAAGAGGGGTAGTCTCGTCCCATCAAAGGTAGGACACCAATTTTGAGACCTTGATCATACCGCGCGTCGACATAACTAAAACTCTAGGTGGTTAAACTAAATTGCACGTAACAAGGGAGTACCTTGCTCGATACCAATTGAAAAGTGCTATATCGACTAGAGGGGGGTGAATAGCGATTTTTATGAATTCTTCAATGAGGAATTTGTCATGAGGAAATTCCTAAGTGAAGAACTACTTGCAAATGAATAAGTACTCGTAAATAAGCATAACAGTAATGCGGCATGGTCAACATGATGAAATGAAGACAATCAAAGAGTACGTAAAGCGTAAACACAGGATAACACAAGATGAAGACAAATAGATCAAGAAATTGAACTGAGGAAATTGAGGAAGTCTTCAACAAAGTCTTCAAACATAGATATGAACAAACACTCAACACAAGAATGAGGAAATGAAAGAGTTGAGGAAATAGAACCAGCTTAGGTTGGTGAAGACAATGATTTGGTAGACCAGTTCCAACTGCTGTCTCAGCTTGTACGCCCTGGGTTGAAGCGGCCGAGTATTTCAACTCGAGGACACAGTCCCCGACACCTACCGCCGAGCACGCAGCTCAGACACCAAGTCCTCACCGATTCTCCTTGAACTAAGTTCACACAGCACTCGCCCAATCACTGTGGTAAGTCTTCAAAGCACTTCCAAACCTTCACAGACTTGGTCACCTCACATCCACAACCTCTTGGATGCTCTAGACCATGATGCCTAACCGCCTCGAAGAAGCATAGTCTTCAAAGGTAATGCGCCGATCCAGCAGATCAATCTCTTAAGTGATGCTCAATCACTTTGGGTTTGTAGGGGTTTGGTTTTGGGTTTTCCTCACTGATGATTTTCGCCAAAGTCCCTGAGGACGGGGTTGCTCAAATGACAAGTGTCAAGTTCTTCTTGAGCAGCCAACCAGCTAGTGGTTGTAGGGGCGGCTATTTATAGCCTAGGGAGCAGCCCGACATGATAAGACATAAATGCCCTTCAATGATATGACCGTTAGGTGGATAAGATATTTTGGGACAGCTCATGC
>JAHIAM010015029.1:10000-12500 GCA_021605205.1 Aegilops longissima | reverse complement strand
ATTACTTCCATACCAAGGTTAGCTCGGTTAATAATATCAGCCCAGGTATTAATTACACGACCTTGACTATCAACTACGGATTGGTTGAAATTGAAACCATTTAAGTTGAAAGCCATAGTGCTGATACCTAAAGCGGTAAACCAAATACCTACTACAGGCCAAGCAGCTAAGAAGAAATGTAAAGAACGAGAATTGTTGAAACTTGCATATTGGAAGATCAATCGGCCAAAATAACCATGAGCAGCTACAATATTATAGGTTTCTTCCTCTTGACCAAATCTGTAACCTTCATTAGCAGATTCATTTTCTGTGGTTTCCCTGATCAAACTAGAAGTTACCAAGGAACCATGCATAGCACTGAATAGGGAGCCGCCGAATACACCAGCTACACCTAACATGTGAAATGGATGCATAAGAATATTATGCTCAGCCTGAAATACAATCATAAAATTGAAAGTACCTGAAATTCCTAGAGGCATACCATCTGAAAAGCTTCCCTGACCAATAGGATAGATCAAGAAAACAGCAGTAGCGGCTGCAACAGGAGCTGAATATGCAACAGCAATCCAAGGACGCATACCCAAACGAAAACTAAGTTCCCACTCACGCCCCATGTAGCAAGCTACACCAAGTAAGAAGTGTAGAACAATTAGTTCATAAGGACCGCCGTTGTATAACCATTCATCAACAGATGCCGCTTCCCAAATAGGATAAAAGTGCAAACCTATAGCCGCAGAAGTAGGAATAATGGCACCAGAAATGATATTGTTTCCATAAAGTAGAGATCCAGAAACAGGCTCACGAATACCATCAATATCTACTGGAGGGGCAGCAATAAAAGCGATAATAAATACAGAAGTTGCGGTCAATAAAGTAGGAATCATCAAAACACCAAACCATCCAATGTAAAGACGATTTTCGGTGCTGGTTATCCAGTTACAGAAGCGACCCCATAGGCTTTCGCTCTCGCGTCTCTCTAAAATTGCAGTCATGGTAAAATCTTGGTTCATTTAATCATTAGGGACTCCCAAGCACCAAAATTATCTAGAATTAGAAAATTTGAGGACTTGTTATTCAACAGTATAACATGACTTATATACCAGTGTCAACCAATACCAATATCCATAGTAAGTATGCTCTTATTTAGATTTATCCGAATTTACTTTTTTACCTCATTTCATTCATTAAAAATGAGTTTATTTTCTATGGATCGCTATAATTCTATATATAGAATTTCGATATATTAATTCTAGTGGGTTGCCCGGGACTCGAACCCGGAACTAGTCGGATGAAGTAGATAATTTATTCTTTAATCAAATTCAAGAATAAAACAATAAAAAATCCCTCCCCAAACCGTGCTTGCATTTTTCATTGCACACGGCTTTCCCTATGCATACATCTAAACCGGAATTACTTCCCTAGGAAAAGACTCTAAGAAAGTCAAATAGTCAATTAATGAACCCCGAATCTTGACTCTTACTCCGTGAGCATTTCAAATCCTATAGATATAGAATACTAAAAATATAGAATACTAAAAAATGATTTTTGTTTATCTTCATTTAATAAGAATTTCGATTTACCTATTTACACCGATTTACAAAGTATCATAACCTATTTTATATTAGAAATGATTGACGAAATCGTTTCTGACAAGAATATCCAAATACCAAATCCGACCTATATATAACCTCTGCAAAGTAAAAGAAGTTCTTGGAAAAATCAAAGAAAAAGTCTCTTCTTCTTCTGTAAAAATTCTTCCAATAATTTTCTGACCTAATCTTTCAAAAAGTGCGCGCAGTACTTTTGTGCTTACGAGCCAAAGTTTTTATACAAGAAAGCCGAAGTATATATCTTATTTGATACAAACTCTTTTTTTTTGCGGATCCATTGTAATAATGAGAAAAATTTCGGCATATCCGCAAAAACCGGTCAATAATATCAAAATCAGATAAATTGGCCCAAACCGGCTTACTAATGGGATGGCCAAATACATTACAAAATTTTGCTTTCGCCAATGATCTAATTAGAGGAATAATTGGAACTATTGTATCAAGCCTTTTCATAACCATTTTTATTAGAAATGAATTTTGCAACATCTGATTTCGTACCACTGAAAGATTGGGCCGAATACTTAAAAAATAGCCCAAAAAGTGAAATGAATGTTGGGATAATTGGTTTATATGGATCGTTCCTGGTCGAGACCAAATATCAAAATGACATTGCCATAAATAGATAAAATAGTATTTCCATTTATTTATCAAAAGAGGAGTATTCTTTGAAACCAAAATGGATTTTCCTTGATATCTAACATAATGCATGAAAGGATCCTTAAAGAATGATAAGGTATATGAACAATCCTTAACAGATACTTCTACAAGATGTTCTATTTTTCATAGAAAAAAATTCGCTCAAAAAAAAACGCGAAAATATTTTAATCGTAACTTAGAGGATTTGTTACGTAGAAAAGAAAGATAGATTCATATTCCCATACATATAAATT
>JAHIAM010015029.1:2500-5000 GCA_021605205.1 Aegilops longissima | reverse complement strand
TAGATACAAAATTAGCCATTTTTGAAACAGGAATAAAAGTAGTAGATCTTTTAGCTCCTTATCGTCGTGGAGGAAAAATAGGACTTTTCGGTGGAGCTGGAGTGGGTAAAACGGTACTGATTATGGAATTGATCAATAACATTGCCAAAGCTCATGGAGGTGTATCTGTATTTGGCGGAGTAGGTGAACGTACTCGTGAGGGAAATGATCTTTATATGGAAATGAAAGAATCTGGAGTAATTAATGAACAAAATATTGCAGAATCAAAAGTAGCTCTAGTATATGGTCAAATGAATGAACCGCCCGGAGCTCGTATGAGAGTTGGTTTAACTGCCCTGACTATGGCGGAATATTTTCGAGATGTCAATGAACAAGATGTACTTCTATTTATCGACAATATCTTTCCTTCGTCCAAGCAGGATCTGAAGTATCTGCCTTATTGGGTCGAATGCCTTCTGCTGTGGGTTATCAACCCATCTTAGTACTGAAATGGGTTCTTTACAAGAAAGAATCACTTCTACCAAAGAGGTCCATAACTTCTATTCAAGCAGTTTATGTACCCGCAGACGATTTAACCGATCCTGCGCCTGCTACGACATTTGCACATTTAGATGCTACTACTGTACTATCAAGAGGATTAGCGGCCAAAGGTATCTATCCAGCAGTAGATCCTTTAGATTCAACCTCAACTATGCTCCAACCTCGAATCGTTGGTGAAGAACATTATGAGACTGCGCAAAGAGTTAAACAAACTTTACAACGTTACAAAGAACTTCAAGACATTATAGCTATCCTTGGCTTGGACGAATTATCCGAAGAAGATCGCTTAACCGTAGCAAGAGCACGAAAAATTGAGCGTTTCTTATCACAACCTTTTTTCGTAGCAGAAGTTTTTACCGGTTCGCCGGGGAAATATGTTAGTCTAGCAGAAACAATTAGAGGGTTTAAATTGATTCTTTCTGGAGAATTAGATGGTCTTCCTGAACAAGCCTTTTATTTGGTAGGTAATATCGATGAAGCTACTGCGAAAGCTACGAACTTAGAAATGGAGAGCAATTTGAAGAAATGACTTTAAATCTTTGTGTACTGACCCCCAATCGAATTGTTTGGGATTCGGAAGTGAAGGAAATCATTTTATCTACTAATAGCGGACAAATTGGAGTATTACCAAATCATGCGCCTATTGCCACAGCCGTAGATATAGGTATTTTGAGAATACGTCTTCTTAAAGACCAATGGTTAACGATGGCTCTGATGGGCGGTTTTGCTAGAATAAACAATAATGAGATCACTGTTTTAGTAAATGATGCGGAAAAGGGTAGTGACATTGATCCACAAGAAGCACAGCAAACTCTTGAAATAGCAGAAGCTAATTTGAATAAGGCGGAAGGCAAGAGACAAACAATTGAGGCAAATCTAGCTCTTAGACGAGCTAGGACACGAGTAGAGGCTATCAATGTGATTTCATAACAAGTTGATGCGTCCGAATATCGGAATAACTAAAAATGGAAAATGAAACAGTAAGAAAAGATAGAAAAAATAAAAGATGAGTAAAAACTTATTAGATACCAGAGTGAATGGTATCTAATAAGTTCTAACTATATTTTACCTACTATTGGATTTGAACCAATGACTCCCGCCGTATGAAAGCAATACTCTAACCACTGAGTTAAGTAGGTCATTTATCAACCCCCCCCCCAAAAAAAAAAAAAGGATGGTACCTATCTATCAGATCAATTGATTATAAATGTAATATTACTTAGAAGCAATACCAACGCAATATCCATTCAAGGGATTGGATCGTGTAATTTTCATCTTGACAAGAAATTATCTACATACTATGATAAAATATGTATCAAAAGCACAAGGGCTATAGCTCAGTTAGGTAGAGCACCTCGTTTACACGAGCGCCAATGTTTTTTTCAGAGGAGTTTCATCTTGTAATCAAAAGAGTTTATCTTATAGTAAGAAATCGATGTCTTACTCCATTTTAAGGAACAAAACAAGAGAACAATAGCCTGACAAAGGGTTTAGCCATAAAATCGAATCCATCATTGATTTGAGATATTGATAAGGTGAATACTCATTTCTCGTCAATGCTAGGCATAATGCGGGTATAGGGACCTAAAAAAGATTATCTTTTCTTCCTATCTTATGAACTTTAAGGTGTATGAAGTGTCATTTCCTATCTTAGATTTTAATTTTAGTAGGTAGATAAAGAGTCCATTTAACTTAAGTTGATCTAGGCCAGAAGCAGACCTACGTCAAGATAATCCTTCTTTGAAACACTTTGGTAGTGCTCTTAGATTGTAATCCAAATAAAAAAATCAGAGCATAGGGAATCATCTCTTTATTCTTGCTGTCAAGAAAAAAGATGGTGGACTAACTAATATTTCTATCAGTTAATGAAAAAGCTCAATGCAAAAAAAATGCACGTTGGGTTTTTAAACAATTCAAATCATTTAGATAATAATCAGTTTGATTTGTTTTACCGAGAAAG
>JAHIAM010015028.1:0-15046 GCA_021605205.1 Aegilops longissima | reverse complement strand
CTAAGATTAACAAGACGCCAAGGCTCAACGCCTTCAACAACAACAACATGAAGCGCAAGCTCTTGAGGCGAACGCTGCCTTCAAGAATCAAGTAGAGCCTTCGCCAACCGCAATTGCGAACGGCTCAATCAAGAGGAAGCCCTTCGAGAAGAAATCCAAGAGAGGAACTACCAACCTCATGTACAACGCCAAGTTCCTCAAGCTCCTCCACAAGCTCGCAAGCTCCACCTCAACATCAAGTTCAACAAGAGCAAGTTGATCATGGTCTTCCTCCGCCAAGAGCAACATGAAGACGAGTACATTCCACGCCAAGGACGCCATCATCAACATCGCCAACAACACAATGAAGAGCAACGCCACGGCAAGCTAAAATTCACCATGCCCAAGTTCAATGGAAGCAATGACCTCAAGACTACCTCTCATGGGCATTGAAGGTTGACAAAATCTTCCGTTGCAATAACCACGATGAAGCGAAGAAAATCGCTATGGCATCACTTGAGTTCCAAGACTATGTGCTCATATGGTGGGAACAAATCATTGAGAGTACAAGCAAGAGGTGAACCTCCAATCACCACTTGGGCTCAAATGAAGGATGTCATGCGAGCACGCTTTGTGCCAACCTACTACAACCGCGACCTCTTCAAGAAACTCCAACTACTCAAGCAAGGAACAAAGAGTGTTGAAGAATACTATAAGGAAATGGAGATAGCCATGATTCGAGCCAATGTCAAGGAAGACGATGAGCAAACTATGGCACGTTTCTTGAATGGACTAAATCATCCCATCAAGAAGATCGCCGACTTCCAACCGTACTCATCCCTCATTGAGCTCGTGCATCAAGCTACAAAGGCGGAACGCCAAGTGCAAGATGACTTCAAATACGCCAAGTACTCATCCAAGACCTACGGCTTCCCCAACAACCAAGCTTCAACGACTCCTCCAACATCTACATCAACCAAGATTTCTTCAAGAAACGACGACAAGTCAAGTTACAAGAAGACTTCGACAAGTTCAAGTCGTCCTCCTCCTACTACAAGCAACATCAAGCCGCTGGCTTCATCCTCTACTCCGACCGATGAGACCATCAAGACAAGCTCCTTCAAGTGTTTCACTTGCGGCCGAGGCCACAAGTCATAAGAATGCACCAACAAGCGCACCATGATCCTCAACGACGATGGCACATATGACTCCATGAGTGAAGAGGAAATGGAAGCCCTTGAGCAAGTGGCCATGCACCGCAAGTGAATGAAGATGAAGATGATCAAGTCTTTGTGATGAGGATTCGAGCCCCGCCTCGTTGTCTCCAACGTCTTGACTCTTCAACATCAACAAGAAGAAGACCAACGATGCCACATCTTTCACACAAAAGCCGCATCAATGGACGGTCCATCAAGGTCATCATCGATGGAGGTAGTTGCCACAACTTGGCAAGTGAAGAACTATGCTCCAAGCTACAATTGGTCAAGAGGAAGCACCCGCACCCCTACAAGGTTCAATGGCTAAGGACTCAGACTATACGAAGTCGAGCATACGGTCCAAGTCTCCTTCAAAATTGGTGCTTATGAAGACACTTTGAGTGTGATGGGTCCCAATGACCGCTTGCCACCTCCTTCTTGGTCCACCATAATTATTGGGGTCATCCACAATGGGTAACCAATCACTATAGCTTCAAGATGAAAGGAAGGAATATGTGCACCCTATGTCTCCTAGTCAAGGATAGCCAAAGGCCCACACATCAAGAGAAAAGAGGAGAAAGTGATCCACCCAAAAGTGAGTGAGAGCCACAAGCCAAGTTTGAGAGACTCTTCCCGAGAGAAAAAACTCATTCTATTTGCCACCAAAAGTGAGATGAGAGAAGTGTGGAGAACCCATCGAGTGTGATGCACTTTGTCCTTGTGTGCAAATGGAAACCAAAACAACACCATTCACGAGCTACCTTTGGTGTTTCAACTTTTTGGGAATTTCAAGATGTTTTCCCGATGAGCTACCTCCGGTCTACCTCCTCTTCGAGGCATTGAGCATCGAATTGACCTCATCCCCGAGCGCCGCACCAAACAAAGCTCCATACCGAGTCAATCCGAAGAAACCAAGGAGATTCAACAAGTACAACAACTCATGGACAACGGTCATGTACGTGAAAGCCTAAGCCCTTGTGCCCTTTTTTTATTCTGTGAAGCCCGATGGAAGTTTCCGCTTGTGTTCCATTGTAGACCTATCAATGCTATTACGTCGATATAGGCATCCCATTTCCCTTAGATGACATGCTTGATGAACTTAGTGGAGCCAACTTTTTCAAAATTGATCTTAAAAGTGGCTATTATCAAATACGAACAAGAGGGTGATGAATGAAATGCTTTCAAAACCAAATTTGGTTTATATGAGTGGTTAGTGATGCCTATGGGTCTTTCTGGCTCCCGATTTTTTTGGCCTTATGCATCATGGCTTTCCCATATTGGAGTCTTTGTTGTGGTTTACTTTGATGATATTCTTGTGTTTAGCAAAACCATGAAAGAGCACATCAATCATGTAAAATCTGGTTGCAAACTCTTCGCAAGGAAAGCCTTTATGCAAACTTGAAAAATGCACTTTTGGCGCTGACAAAGTGGTTTTTTGGGATTTGTTGTCTCTTCAAAAGGTGTTCATGTTGATGAAACTAAAATTGAAGCAATTAAAACTTGGCCCCAACCAATCAATTTGCAACAAGTGCTAAGTTTTCTTGGTCTTCAGGTTTCTATCGCGCTTAAAAGATTTTAGCACAATTGCCGCCTTTCATGCTTTGAGCAAGAAGAATACCCCTTTATTTGGGGAACTTTGAATCAACCGCTTTTGATGAGCTCAAGTCTTTGCTTACTCATGTCCGATTCTTTTTCCAATTTTGACAAAACTTTTGAGGTTCATTGTGATGCAAGTGGTACCGAATTCGGAGTTTTAATGCAAGAAAACAAGCCATTGCCTATTTTAGTGAAAACCTCCGTGCTCAACTTAATTATCCCATCTATGACAAAGAATTGTATGTTTAGTGCGTTACATGTTTGGGAACATTACCTTAGACCTCACGAGTTTGTCATCCACCCGATCATGAAACGCTTAAGACCTCAAAGGTCAAACTAAATTGAAAAGCCATGCAAATGGAGTGAATTCATCAATCTTTACCATGTGATCAAGTACATTAAGGGCAAAGAAAATGTGGTTGCCGACGCGCTTTCACGATAAACATGCTTGTCACCAACTTGAGCTGAATGTTATTGGTTTTGAGCATATAAAAGACTTGTATGAGCATGATACATCTTTTGCTTCCCTTTGCTAAGTGTTTGACCAAAGCCTTGGGAACAATATTACATCAAGGATGGTTTTATGAGAGCTAACAAACTTTGCATTCCCAAGTCTTCTTCGTTGTCCTTTTGCAAGAGGCCTGGGGCGGACTCATGGGACACTTTGACGCGACAAGACATTCGCCACGCCTCCAACAACTACTTTTGGCCCAAGATGTTCCACACGCCTCGCTTCATTTAACCGAATTACATGTCGCAGCTAAGTCTAAAGCTCAATCTCATGGTCTTTATGCCTCTTCCTATTCCATATCAACCATGGGAAGACATTAGTATGGATTTTGTACTTGGTTTGCCTAGGACTCAAAATGGCAAGGATTCCGCTTTGTTGTTGTGGATAGATTTTCTAAAATGGCACATTTCATTCCTTGTAACAAGATAGACGATGCTTCACATGTTGCAAATCTTTTGTAGGGAAATTAACTCCATGCATCAAAGACAATCGCTCCGATCGTGACGCCAAGTTCTTGAGTTTTTTTGAAGACCCTATGTGCCAAGCTCGAATCAAGCTCTTTTTTCCCTCGCATACCAATCTCAAACCGACGCCAAACGGAGGTGACGAACGCACCTATCCACTTCTTGCCTTGATCAAGAAGAACATCAAGGAGGAAGCATTCACCCATCCAGTACGCCACAATCGGCAAGACATTCAACTACCGCAAGTCCCCTTCGAGGTCGTTCACTTTCAACCCGTTGTCCCTTTGGACATTCTACCACTTCCTTCCAAGAGCGCACAACATGGATGCAAGTGAACGAGCAAGCTACATCAAGAAGATGCACGAAGATACAAGGCACACCATTGAGCGACAACGCCAAGCAAAAGTCAACGCCAACAAGCAACCCATCGTTCAACATTGGTGATCTAGTGTGGCTACACCTTCAAGGACCGCTTCCCAAAGAACGCAAGTCCAAACTTCTCCTCGAGCCGATGGACCTTTCAAAGTACTAGCACGCTACAATGACAACGCTTAAAGATCGACATACCTCGGACAAGTACAACGTGAGCGACATCTTCAACCCAAGGACCTCGACCTTTCCATGGAGATGAAGCTTTGATCCAGGTCGGATTCTCCCAAGGGGGGAGATGATGAGCATCCCAATCATCCCCATGCATCCACAACCGCCCATCAAGAGCCAAGAGGACCCATGAAGGAGCACGGCTCGAGCCTCGAGACCGAGGTGACTTCTCCCAGTGAAATATCATATGACCCTCGAGACATGGCTATACCTCAATCCGAATGTTGTGCATGCTTAGGTACCAAGGAACCAACCTAGGAGAAGCTACACCCAAGATGGACACCAAGGCAAGAGGAGGAGTGCAGAGTCCAAAGGGAGCGGATTACCGCCGAAAAGGGATTACGAGCCGCCAAGCGGACTACCGCCTCCATCCCCCTATCGCAAAACCCACACACCCAGAATCGAAGGCCCGGAGTGATTACCTTAATTGGGTTTACTACAAAAAGCGGTATACTAAGGAAATATGCCCTAGAGGCAATAAAAAGTTATTATTTATTTCCATATCATGATAAATGTTTATTATTCATGCTAGAATTGTATTAACCGAAACATAATACATGTGGAATATAGACAAAAAGATGTCACTAGTATGCCTTATTTGACTAGCTTGTTAATCAAAGATGGTTATGTTTCCTAACCATGAACAAGGAGTTGTTATTTGATTAACAAGGTCACATCATTAGTTGAATGATCTGATTGACATGACCCATTCCGTTAGCTTAACACTTGATCGCTTAGTATGTTAATGTTTTTTCATGACCCAACATGTTCCTATAACTATGAGATTATGCAACCCCTGCAGGAGGAACACTTTGGTACTACCAAACGCCACAACGAATCGGGTGATTATAAAGGAGTACCAAGGTGTTCCAAAGGTACTTGTTTTGGCGATTTGAGATTAGGTTTTGTCATCCATTGCTCGAGAGGTATTCCAGGGGTAATACACATCACTTAAGTTGTAAGCATTACAACTAATGGAGTTGTGAGATGATGTATTAGAACGAGTAAAGAGACTTACCTAAAGAGATTGAACTAGGTATTGATACCGACGATCAATCTCAAGTAACATAATGACAAAGGGAACAACGGTCGTTATGCGGTTGACCGATAAAGATCTTCAGAATATGTAGGAACCAATATGGGCATCCGGTTCCGCTATTGGTTATTGACCAAGAATGGTTCTAGGTCATGTTCATAGTTCTCGAACCCGAGGGTCCGCACGCTAACGCTTGGACCTTCATTATGAGTTTATAAGTATTGATGCACCGGTTGTTCGAGTCCCAATGATCACGACATGACGAGGAGTCTCAAATGGTCGAGACATAAAGATTGATATATTGGAAGCCAGATTTGACATCGGTTTCCGTGAAATCGAATTTTTTGAACCGGAGGTTACGAACCCCCGGAGGACTATGGGCCAATGGGCCATAAGAGAGAAGAGGAAGGCCGTGGCTGCGCGCCCCCCCCCTTCTCGTCCGAATAGGACAAAGAGGGGGGCGCCTTCCCTCTTCCCTCCTCCAATCCTAATCCAACTAAAGGGGAGTCCCCCGGGAGTAGGACCTCCAGCGCGCCCCCAAGGCTGGCCGCACCCCTTGGCTCCTTTATATAAAGGGGGGCACCCATGACACAAGTTGATCTACGGATTTCCTTAGCTGGCGGGCCCTTCCACCATATTCCACTTCGTCATATCGTCTGAGCTTAGGCGAAGCCCCGCCCGGAGAAGTCATATCGTCGGAGCTTAGGCGAAGCCCCGCGGTGGAGCATCAACATCGCCACCACGCCGCGGGCCGACGGAACTCATCCCCACACTTTGCGGATCGAGTCCGGGATCGCCATCGAATCGGTGCGTAACTGGAGGTGCCGACGTGTGTTGATCTCGGATCGTGAAGACGACGCACATCAACCGGTTATAACGCCCGCCCACGAGGGTACGGGACGACACTCCCTCCGCTATGCCATCACCATGGTCTTGCGGATCGGGAAATTTTTGAAATTACTACCCCCCAAAAAGGGTATCGAGGGTTTTATGCGCGATGTCATGGCACAGTAGAACACAAGTGAGTTGGGACATGTCATACCGCCACCAGATGTCATACTTTTGTTCAGCGGTATTGAGATGAAGCGGCCCGACCGACAACGCCAGACGCTTACGCGAGAGGTTTCACCGCCCGAGCACTCGCTTAAAGGTGACCCGGGTGTTCCGCCTCTCACTTTAGTTGAATCGGGGCTACGCCCGTCCTTGAGAAGGTTAAAACGGAGTCTATTTGACGGATCGCTGTGGTTTTGATGCGAGGTAAGAACGGTTCTTTTCAGCCCGTAGCAGCCACGTAAAACTTGCAACAACAAAGTAGAGGACGCCTAACTTGTTTTTGCGGGTTGTGATGTGATATGGTCAAGACGGTGCTATATTTTATTGTATGAGATGATCATGTTTTGTAACCGTTATCAATCGGGAGCCATATGGTTGTCGCTTATTGTATGAAATGCAACCTGTAATTGCTTTACTTTATCACTAAGGAGTAGCGATAGTCGAGAAGCAATAGTTGGCGACGACAATGATGCTACGATGGAGATCAAGGTGTCGCACGGTGACGATGGTGATTGACGTTGTTTCAGATGGAGATCACAAGCACAAGATGATGATGACCATATCATATCACTTATATTGATTGCATGTGATGTTTATCCTTTATGCATCTTATCTTGCTTTGATTGACGGTAGCATTATAAGATGATCTCTCACCAAAATTATCAAGAAGTGTTCTCCCCGAGTATGCACCGCTTAAAGTTCTTCGTCCGAGACACCACGGATGATCGGGTGATAGGCTCTATCAAATACAACGGTGCAAAACAGTTGCACACCGAATACTGTTAAACTTGACGAGCCTAGCATATAATGATATGGCCTCAACACGAGACCGAAGGTCGAATGAATCATATAGTAGATATGATCAACATAGTGATGTTCACCATTGAAACTACCCATCTCACGGATGATCGGACATGGTTTAGTTGATTTGATCACGAATCACTTAGATGACTAGAGAGATGTCTGCCTAAGTGGGAGGTTTTTAATATGATTAATTAAACTTAAATTTATCATGAACTTAGTAATAGTATTTTGCTTGTCTATGTTTACGAGATAGATGGCTCGTTGTTGTTCCGTGAATTTTAATGCCTTGAGAAAGCAAAGTTGAAAGATGATGGTAAATTAACCGGACGGGTCCGAATTTGAGGATTATCTCATTGCTGCATAAAATTACGCCCCGAAGCACCGCTGGGTGCGTCGCGCGATCCAGCTGGTTATGAACGCCGCAAAGCAAAGTGATGACTACCAATAGTTCGCGCATGCTTGGCTTAAACCGGTCTTCAACGAGTTTTGAACGCATGGAGCATATGAGATGTTCCAGAGTTGAAGTTAATATTTCAAGCAAATGCCCGATTGAGAGATATGAAGTTCCAATAAGTTCTATAGCTGCAAGATGGAGGAGAATAGTTCCTGAGCACATACCAAAATGTCCGGGTATAACAATCACTTAATTCACGAGTTAATCTTCCGATGATAGTGTCAATGAATTTCCAATCACGCCACCAAGCTACAAGAGCTTCATGAACTATAATATGCAAGGATGACTAAGAC
This sequence comes from Aegilops longissima, assembly GCA_021605205.1. Lineage (NCBI taxonomy): Eukaryota > Viridiplantae > Streptophyta > Magnoliopsida > Poales > Poaceae > Aegilops > Aegilops longissima. The sequence continues at coordinate 7,060 of JAHIAM010015028.1, read as the reverse complement.
AACCCAGCTCCAATGCTAAAAGCCCAGGTAGAAATCAAAAGGAGCATCAAGTGTTGATGGTCAACAAGACCACTAGTTTCAAGAAAAGGCAAAGGGAAGAAGAAGGAAACTTCAAAAGAAAAAGCGAAGTTGCCCAGAGAAGAAACCCAAGTCCGACCTAAGCTAAAGAGGTTTTAGCAAGCAAAACCGACACGGAAGCGGAACTGCCCCAAGTATTTGGGGATAAGAAGGATGGCAAGGTGACAAAGGTATTGATATACATGTTATTGATGTTTACTAATACCGGAGTAGTACCGGTATTTGATACGGTCCCTGCTAATATTTGCAACTCAAACAGAACTACGGATTGCCAAGATTGGCTAAGGAGAGGGACGGCCTGTTGAAATGGTTCCAAATGATGTGATCCGGCCACGCCCTCTACATCTACCCGGATTAGTTTTAGACCTAAATAATTGTTATTTGGTGCCGCTGAGCATGAACATTATATCGGATCTTGTTTAATGCAGACGGTTATTCATTTAAATCGAGAATAATGGTTGTTCTATTTATATGAGTAATATATTTTATGGTCATGCACCCTTGAAGAATGGTCTATTCTTGTTGAATTCAAGGATAACATATTCATAATGTTGAAGCCAAAAGATGCAGAGTTGATAATGATAGTGCAACTTATTTGTGGCACCCGCTTAGGTCATATCGGTAAAACGATGAAGAAACTCCAACCGATGGGCTTCGAATCACTTGATTATGAATCACTTGGTATTTAGAACCGCCTCATGGGCAAGATGACCAAAACGCCGCTTCTCCTAACTATGGAGCGAGCAACCGATTTGTTGGAAATCATACATACCGATGTTTGTGGTCCAATGAATGTTGAGGCACGCAAGGTATCGTATTTTTCACCTTCAAGATGATTTGAGCAGATATGGGTATACTACTTAATGAAAACAAATCTGAAACATTTGAAAAGTTCAAAGAATTTCAGAGTGAAGTGGAAAATCATCGTAACAAGAAAATAAAGTTTCTACGATCTGATCGTGGAGGAGAATATTTGAGTTACGAGTTTGGTTTACATTTGAAACAATGTAATAGTTTAATCACGCCACCCGAACACCCGAGAAATGGTGTTTCCAACGCAATGATTTTTAGATATGGTGCATCTATGATGTCTATTTCCATTTACCGCTATCGCTTTGGGGTTATGCTTTAGAGGGCCGATTCACATTAAATAGGACACCAAAAATCCATTGAGACGACGCCTTATGAACTGTGGTTTGGCAAGAAACCAAAGTTGTCGCTTAAAGTTTGGGGCTGCGTTTATGTAAAGAAACTTCAACCGATAAGCTCGAACCCAAATCGAAAATGTGTTTCATAGGATACCCAAAAGATTGGGGTACACCTTCTATCAAGATCCAAGGCAAGATTTTCGTTTAATTCGGATCCTTTCTAGAAAGGAGTTTTCTAAAGAAGGAGGGGAGGAAAGTAGAACTTGATGAATAATCAGATTCCCCCTTATTGAAAGTAGTTCATCACAAGAAATGGTTCCCGGACAACTACACCAATTAGTGAAGAAACTAATGATGATGATCATGAAGCTTCATCAAGTTACACCAACCTCGGAGGTCAACAGAGTAAATACGCACCCAGTGGTATAATCCTATTCTGAAGTCATGTTACTTGACCATGGCAACCTACAAACTATGAAGAAGCGATGGTGAGCCCAGATTCCGCAAATGGCGGAAGCCATGAACGAGATGGGATCCATGTATGAGAACAAAGTATGGATTGGTTGACTTTCCGATGATCGCAAGCCATTGAAAATAAATGGATCTTTAAGAAGAAGACCGACCGATGGTAATTAACTTTTACAAAGCCACTTGTTGCAAAGGTTTTAAAGTTCAAGGGGTTGACTACGAGAGATTTTCAGAAGCATGCTTAAGTCGTCTAATCATGTTAGCAATTGCCATTTTATGATTATGAAATTTGGCAAATGGAAAAAACTGATTCTTGAATGGATTTCTAGAAGAAGAGTTTATATGATGCAACCAAAGGTTTTGTCGATCCAAAGGGTACAAAAAAGTGCAAGCTCCAAAATCAATTTATGGTCCTTGCAAGATCTCGAGTTGAATAAACGCTTGATAGTGTGATCAAAGATATGGGTTTATACTTTTTGGAGAAGCCTGATTTACAAGAAAGGGTGGGAGCTCAGATTTAATATTATATGTGGACAATATTATTAATGAAATGATATAGAATTTGGATAATAAAAGGATACTTGAAAAAAGTTTTCAATGAAAGACCCGTGAAGTTTATATTGGGCATCAAGATCTATAGAGATAGATCAAGACGCTTAATTGACTTCCAAAGCAAACCTTGATAAAGTTTTGAAAAAGTTCAAAATGGATCGGCAAAGAAAGGTTTTTACCAGAATAAGGTAAGATTGAGCGACTAATGCCCAAACAAAGATGAGGACAATACCATTGTTACACCCACATCCCCATCCCACATATAACGGACCAATTACTAGAGTCACAAACCCAATTAAATTATCGTACTTTGCTTTTGTAATGATTCAATGTTCATGAGAATATGATTTCCTAAATTGGATACATTTGTTTTGCACAAATGAAGGCCCTAGCTTGGAGAAGGATGGACATTGAGCAAGAACAAGCATGGAGATAATGCCATGCAAGGGGAACAAGAACGGAGTTACAAGTGATGATTTCAGGACTTTGAAGCCACCATAATGGGTGTGAAGCCTTGGACGAAATATACAAGATGCTATTCATAAATGTCGCCCCAGGCTATTCTAGGTGCCCCACCTATTATTGGGCCAGGCCCATGTAATTTCGAAATACTTAAGTATAGGCTGTTTTAGAGTCCAGGGGGGAAAAGATTAGGTTGATTTGACCCCTCCACCAAGGGCCACGAAATTCCTTTCCCCATATATACAGCCCTTAGGGCACCGCTTAGACCTTGGGTTTTTTTGATTAAAAGTTCGCCATAGCGAACTTGCGATTTTGTTGTGTTCAACACTGCAAAAGGCCACAAACCCCACCTTGATCAATAAAGCTTTCATCTTATATTCGCAATATCCAGATTGAATTCAGTTTTGCTTGTTCTTCGTTCTCGCAGGAAAGGTCGTGGTCATTGATCGGTTCGGGGTTCAATAACCCTAAGTTGGTTTAGCGACAACCCGGGACGCCTCGACGATCAGTCGGATCCAAGGCGACCCCAAAAAAGCCACCATCTCATCAAACATCGGACACCTTTGCCTCTATCAAGTGGTACGATCGTGTTTCCGTGAGATTTTCCGCTTTAGTTTAGATCGAGTCTTTTCATACCTATTTCCAAAAAGCCACAAAACAAAATTATTAGGTTATTCATATTCCCCAATCGAGCCTTTATAATCTTTTAGGTTTTTGTTTGTTGAATTTTTTGCACGCCGTAAGTTGCCGGGTCTTAGAGTCATCTTTAGAGTTTCGAAGTTCGGGTCATAAGTTGTCACGCCCGCCGACCATCATCATCGCCTTCCATCACCACCATTGTTTTCCGCCACCGCTAACTGTATCCATCTACCACCACCAACCGATCCAATACCACCACCGCTACTATACCACCACCGCCCATATACCACCACCAATATCCACCAAAGAATCCGAAGTTTTCTATTAGGTTTGTTTTTGAATCCATCTAGTTTGTTCGTGTTTCCTTGGGTAGGTTTCGAAAAAAAAAAAAAAAAAAAAAAGAGTCCAAACCCCGCTTAGGCCCAAAATTTTCCAAAACGAGTAAAAAAATTTCGCTACCCATTTTTAGGTGTTTCTAATGGATTGAGAAGCTATAGAAAGTTTTTTTGACCCGCTTCCTTCCCGGAAAAAAAAAAAAATTTTTCAAAAAATTTTGCCCATCCCCGGTTTACCGGGAAGAGTTTTGAGACACTCGCCATTATAGTGATTTTTCGAAAAAAAAAAAGAGCAACAAAAAAAAAAAAAAAAAAAAAAAAAGGAAAAAAAATTCCGAGGTGTTTTCCATTGTTTCCGCAGCGCCGGATTTTGTTAGTGTTCTAGGCTCGCTCTAGCACGGTTCAGCCTAGGACCAAGACAAGATCGCTGAGCGCTTATTCAACTTTGCATTCGAATTGATTATTGCACCCTTTTGCTACCATATTATAAGCCTTCCCACCCACAACATCTACATCGAGCTTGACTTCCCCGTAATCGCCTATCCAAGCTTTGAGAGTTTTCTACATCGGTTGCATCACCCCCGGGTAAGAACCAAGAATTTGAGATTTGCTTGACGGATTTAGATCCCACCACACCACCACCACCACTTCCTAGTAGTCTGTCAATCATACTTGTGTGTTTCTATTGTGCTAACCATGGCGGATCACGATTTAGACCGACCGGGAGAACATGACAAACAAAGCGCTACATGATAAGTTTCAACAAATGATGAGGGGTGGACGTGCAAATAGATTTGAAGAGGCCATGGAGAAGATAGATGGCATTGAGAAGGGCTCAAACGGCTCGATATCAAGTTTAATGAATTGCTCGTACCACCACCACCACCGGCGCACCTAACGACTTTACTACAACAACACGGACTACCTCCACATCGCAACACCCCGCCGAAGCCCCTTCCTCTTCATCCCGCCAAGCGCGTTGGGATACTTCGGTTCCTCCCTCCGGGGAGGATGATTATGAGATTACGAGGATGAGGTTGATCAACATCAACCACGGAACCACCAAAACCACAACCACCGGTCGCCCACATGCAAATAATGGCGATGTTGGCCCCTTCAGTCGAGATCATGACCATCTCCCTAAACTGAAATTGAATATTCCACCATTTGAGGGTAGATATGTTCCGATATATATCTTATTGGGAATTAGAAACTGAACAACGATTTACATGTTTACAATATCCCGAGGAGAGACGGTTCCGTTTGTTTGTGCTTTACTAGCTTTGTGTTTTGGTGGTCCAACATTGTAGATTATATCCTGTTCCAGCCTACTTGGGCTGCTTTGAAAACTGCTATGCATCGGGTTCCTCCATATTATCAACGGAATTACTTCAAAAATTGCAGCGCTTAAGACAAGGAAAAATTCGTAGAAGAATATTATCGGAATTACAAACGGCTTGATTAGATGTGGTATTGTTGAGGAGAATGAAGCTATGCTTGCACGCTTTCCGGTGGATTAAATAGAGATTCAAACCATTCTAGACTACAAGGATTATAATAATATCACTTATTCCATCTTGCTTGTAAAGCTGAACGTGAAGTGGGATCGAGCTGGGCCGGACTAACTTTTCCGCAGTCGACCTTCATCATGGACACCACGGCATCATCTACTTCCACACGTCTACTACACCGACCTGCGCTGCCACCTCCAACCGTGATACAAGAAAGGGCACAACCACCACTATCCGCCAAGAGCACACCGCGGGCCACAAGCTTTCTTCTTCCATGGCCAACAGGCAAAAGTGATATTATTTGTCGTCGCTTAAGGGAAGGGACTTTTAGAGAATGCCAATCTCAGGGTGATGATTGCTACGAGGATGGTGGGTTGAGTCCCTTAGTGACTATGATGAAGAGATTTGGCCTTTTACACATGAAGAACACGGGGAGATGATTCGATCTTGAGACGCAATACATGGCTGAAGATGGAAAAGGTTTATTGAATGTTTTAGGGGTTGGGCCTCAAGGTTTTTTGGAGTTGTGAAGGGTTACGGACAAATAGGGAGGCAAAACTTGGCTACAGGATTGGTGGAGAAGCTTAACCCAAGCCCTAATCCATAATAAGGTTCAACAACGGCAAGGTTAAGGTAAAGCTTTCTTCAAGACCACATTCTATTATTTATTGGTTTACCATGCAAGGTTTTAAGGAACCATGGCTTTGTTTTGCAAGGTAGAAACAATCAGATACCTTGTTCACAAGGATAAAATATTACTTTGCTTCCTATGACTCGATTCCATTTTGAAAGATGATATTAATAGAGCTAATAAAGCAAAACAGGAGAAAAATAAGAGGAAAATCAGATTGTGGAAAAGAATTTGAGCAACAAATGAAGCCTAATAATAAACCATCTAATGTTGCTTCAAATTAAACCAAAAGTGCATGTTTATTTGCCACCAAACTGATATTGATGAGCTAGATTCTAGCAAATCTGTTTGCTATGCTTTTGTGCAAAGAGGCATTATTTTCATTCGAGGACGGTTTTCCTTTTGCCCCCGGCCTTACAACATTTTGCGGAGTTCGATGTCTTCCCACAAGACGCCACCGGATTACCACCATTCGAGGGATTGAGCATCAAATTGACTTAATTCCCGCATCGCTACCCAACCGCACCAACCGCACTAACCAGGGAGGGGAGATTACGAAGCATTAAAAGGTTAATACGAATTTTTCCTTGTGTTTCCTAATATAGTGTAAAAAATGGTATAAATGGGTTGATTGAAGAAAATAATATTATATTGTTAGCCATCCTTTTACTAATGATATCTTATGAATTTGGCTAAATTTTAAAGGTTTAGGGAACCATTTGTAGAAATTAATGAATGGAAAAACGATTTAAAAAATTTGGAAAGAACATTTTTGGGAACAATACCGTTTTTTTAATGCTTTTACGGTTTCACGGTTTTTGTTTTTTGGTTTAACCTTTTGGGGAAAAGGGTTTTTGCCACCTTTTTGGCCAATCATTTTCCCCAAAGTATCTTTTCTTGGCTATGTTGTTACTCCAGTGGAATTGAAGTTGATAAAGCCAAGATTGAAGCTATTGAGAGTTGGCCGAGCCCAAAACGGCACACAAGTGAGGAGTTTTTTGGACTGCTGGTTTTTATAGGCTTTTGAGAGACTTTAGCACCCGCACCTCTCAATGAGCCAAAGAAGGATGTGCCTTTTGTTTGGGGTACCGCAAGGGAAGCCTTCACTATTGAAAGATAAGTTGACACATGCCTTTACTCCAACTTCCTGACTTTAATAAGACTTTTGAGCTTGAATGTGATGCTAGTGGAATTGGATTAGAGGTGTGTTATTACAAGATGGCAAACCTGTTGATA
>JAHIAM010015027.1:0-11723 GCA_021605205.1 Aegilops longissima | reverse complement strand
TCATTCCTGGATTTTGAATTAAATCTTACACTATTTGAATTTGGGCATTTGAACACTATAAATAATTTAAATGCTCAAATAATGTTGGAAGTATTTAGGGCCATAGAAATAATTCATAAAGTGCCTCGTGAATATTTTCGGATTTATAAAATTGATTTGGTTTCTAAACTGGATCAAAAACAAACTGCATAATAGAAAACAAAAACAATTAATGGAGAGAGAGAGGAAACCTACGCAGCCCACCCGCCCAAACTTACCTCGGCGCCACTTGGCTCACATGGCAGGCTTGGCTGGCCCACAGCCAGCCCAGCCCGCCACCGCCACCCTCCCTGTGCCTTTCCTCCTCAGGCCAAGAGGAGGGCGGGCCGACAGGCTGCCGAGGCCTCCACCTCCGCTTGCTGCTTCTCTCGCCTGACGCCACGAGACGCCAAGCCCTCACTCTTTCCCTCACTTCTGCTTCCCTCGCCCTTCCGCTCCTCTCCGAGCACACCCGAGCCGCTCTGCCACCGCGCAGAGCCACGGCCACTCGCCCTCCCTTGCTCGCCAGGGCTCCAAGAGCTCCGCCGTCGCTTCGACCTCTCCGCTGACCCGCGTCGAGTATTTAATAATATTCACGCCAGCATCGCTTCCGAGAACGCCTACTACCGTGGTGTCATCGCCGTCCGTGAGGGGGGCCACACTCTGAGACGCTGCCGCTTTCTGACATGCCACCACACCACCTCGATGTATGAGGGCCCGATGGGACGGTCCGTGGCATTAGCTACCCCGGCCCCCTGGCCCCGCTTAACCTCCGGAGCGTTGACCACCGGATCTACCCTTTGACTTCCCACGACGGATTTCACCAAGGGCCTATCCACCCGGCCATGTTAGGTCAGCCCATACGAACACTTTAGAGCAACATCCGGCCACACCCACAGAAGATCCCTCCGTAGACCCGACGCGTCTGCTTCTCCAGTGCCAAGGGCGGCCGTCTGGGAGGGGCACACCTGAGACGCGCGCTTTTCGACATGCCACCACACCACCCTGCATGTATGAGGGGTCTGCGACGCCCGGTGGCATTGTACCCCTCAGGGCCCCTGCCCCGCTTAACCCTCGGAGCGTTGACCACCGGATCTACCCCTTTGACTTCCCACGGACGGATTCACCAAAGGCCTATCCACCGGCCATGTTAGGTCAGCCCATACTAACACTTTAGAGCAACATCCGCCAAACCCACAGCTACATCCACTCCGTAGACCTGACAGCGTCTGCTTCTCCAAAGCCGGGCAAGGCCGTCTGTGAGGGGGGGAGGGGACACCTGAGACGCTGGTCGGCATTTGCAACCGCCACAACACTTCCAGATTTCGAGAGGCCGCCACGCAAGATTTGACGTATGTAGTTCTCTGAGGCACGCACATACAGAGACGCCAAGAGCAATCCCAGAGAGGAAGTGTTCGATACTTATCCATCACTAAAAATTATGAAAATTACCATCACCCTATAGCACATGTGCCCACGCCATGTAAAAACTCATGATTTTATCGCTTCCGAGTATTTAATAATATTCACGCCAGATCGCTTCCGCAGAACGCCTACTACCGTGTCATCGCCGTCCGTGAGGGGGGGCCACACCGAGACGCTGCGGCTTCCTTCTGACATGCCACCACACCACCTCAGCATGTATGAGGGCCGATGGGACGGTCCGTGGCATTAGCTACCTCGGGCCCCGCCCGCCTAACTCCCGAGCGTTGACCACCGGATCTACCCCTTTGACTTCCCATCGACGGATTTGACCAAGGCCTATCCACCGGCCATGTTAGGTCAGCCCATACGTAACACTTTAGAGCAACATCCGGCCACACCCACAGAAGATCCTCCGTAGACCCGACGCGTCTGCTTCCCTTCCTAAACATCTATCGTGATGACGGTTACTAATCCATAGACTTATAAGATTGTTGGTTTTAATCCCTCAGCCTCAGTTCCTACTATTTCTATATGATAATCTGCTGATCCCTAATCTTGTTAGGATGTTGTTGAGTGGTTTTGCCACCATTCTTGCAGGATGTCTCAACTCATTTTGAGCATTTACAGTCAAGTATGCTGTCCGAGTCATCCCAGTGTCTCTAAATAGTCTCTGATGCATTTGCAAATCCTTTCTTCTCCGTTCCTCGGCGTCCTCTTTGGTCGTAATAAGCACCAACTGCAAGCGTGCTGGGGTAATTTATTGCCTTGACATATATGTTGGAACCACTATTATGACCCTAGGTGTTTAGGAAGTCACCTAGCAATTTAGTAATGCTTTTGTATCCCAAAGGCATATGATTCTGCCATCATTTTCGAAAAGCATCCCGCGATGCCATTTAGTAGTAGGTATTCTACTCCCGGGTTGCTCGAACCCGAGATTCATCCTACTTCATGTTGTTAGTATTTGCTAGTGCCTTTAGGATATTAGTAACCTTGCGATAGTCCTCAAGGTCCGTGGGTATTTCCTTCTTCCAAATACTACTAACCGCTTTTATAAGCAGAAGTTCTTTGAGCCAAAAGATCACAATAAGAGTGCTTTTGAGGAGTTCTCCATTCATAATTGTGAATCTGCCAATTCCACTCTTTCCGCATGGGTTATCCGAAGAAATGTTGAGCTTGCTCGACATACTAATCAGTGCATCCACAACTCAGTAAAATTATATGTTCCTTGAGTTGTTCTCTTAGATGCCTTCTCGACCTTCATCTATCAATTGATAGCCAAGGGTATGTGTGCATTTGTGTTCATCGATGCATTTTATCCTTGTGGTCCGACAAGCCATTCTACTCCGGAGTGACTAGGAGAAACAAACTCCAGTACCTCATCCATTTCTAGGATTGGGTCAAAGTAGTTGTATCCCGCAGATCAAAATACCACTTCAGCTTTTGATCCTGTTCTACCCTGGAGTGTTACCATCCTTATGTCAAGAGCGTCATAAGAATTGCACCTTCTCTTATGAATTCTTGATGTAGTGATACCTCGCCATCATCGCTCATTCTTCGTCCCGTGTTGTTGCAACCGGATGCCGACAAGTGAATTTTGATGTGTGAAATCAATACTCCTAACAACCTCGATGCTTGGTAGTGAATGGACCATATTCTCATTCTTAGCATGTTGGTATTAAACCATCATCCTAAGATTGATCGCTACCTAGTCCTTAGTTCTGTGCACCCTTCGATCTATGAGTTAGGATCCCGCAAGCCTCACCATTTGATCATTTCGCCTTGCCTCTGAAAAGCAAGATTGTTCTCGAGCTTAGTAACATACGGTGGGTCGTGGATTCCAAATATCTTCTTGGAAGTGTTACCGGTTGTTCCCTGACCTGTTATGTTGAGCTCGTGATCGTTGGTTCCCTATGGACCACCCTTCCCAAGAATCTGTGTTGGATATTCCGAGCTAGTTGGTTGCTTGTGACAACTTGGAGAGTTGGAAGATAAAAGCTTGTCTAACCTAGTTCGATCCAAAGGGATATTCTTGTGTAGTGTGTGTTGAAGAAAGATGATATCTTCATCCATTGGTCCTCGTGGATCGCTTGTTGGACTCATTGTCCTACCACCTCTTTTGACTTGAGTATGGGCCATTGTCAAGTCAAATCAGAACCAACGATATTCAGAATGTTGTCTTACCGTGGTTGATCCTTCGAGCATACACCATTACCTCTTTTGGTCTCGACCAATACTATCACGTGTTCACATGATGGTGGAAGTCCAAGGATATGGAAATTCGATGAGTTGCTGTTGGAGCCCATCAAGAGCATTTTGTCTCCCCATGAGTCATGTTGAGCATCAACCTAGTATTGGAAATTTGTGTAAGCATTCTTCGTTTCTCGCTCATGAAGCATATGTTTGGATGAGTAGTGACTCTCTAATTCATGTGCATCTGTGTAAGTTGCCGCCATGAATTTGAGAAAGGTTTGTTTTGTTCCTTTGGAATCATCCCAAGTCCATATGCACGCATGGGCATTCTATGGTCCGGTAGACTGATCATCTTCATTCCATATGGATTCCATAGCACACCAAGCCACCTGATTGATTTGTTCAAGGAAAGGAGTTCTTTCATAAGAGCCAATCATGACTAATGTTAAGACTTCAATGTCCTCGATGATGGTTCCCCACCCGAATCCCGGTAGTGTTTTATTATAAGACTACCGTGTGGTCATGCTTGTCTAGGACAACGTGTTCACATGTTTGTAGCAAAACCAGCTCATGTTTTGGAGCTTGCTATCGAGTTCATGTCCCGAGAATCTCGCAACGCCCATCTCGTCAATTGTGTTGTAACCTTCCTTTTCGTGCATATGCCAGTCCGAAATATTCTAACACCAACCAGATCTGAATCTCAAAGTATATGATGGTTGAAACATTCCAATAGCTGCATTTCGCTCTTCAGCTTGCACTGGCCCTTGTGCTATCTCGCTATAGACGGCCTCTTTAGCAATTCTTGTCCAGGGTTATCTTCAAAGTGAACTTACCCTAGGCCCCCTCCACCTCCGGCATGATAAGCAAAATCATCCATTATGTTGTCTTCAACAAGGTAGTCCACATCATCCATTCTAGTCCGTGTATACCATTCCTTTGCACTCCACCAAATGATCGCCAGATTGCCTTTGGCTGGCATAAAGAGTTCCAATGATCTATGGATCAAAAGCAATTCTTTTGCCACTTAAGGAATAGTTCTTGGCGCACCTTTCTCGAGGTGTCCGGTTACATGGATCATGATAAATATTCCTCGCCACCTTTGACACCATCCACCATCTCCTAAGCTGCGGAATTGTTGCCACCAATCAAACTCCGTTGTTGTTCTTCCATCCTCTCGGCGTATTTTGTGTCTCAACTCGAGATATGTCACCATCTCGACCGTGGGTCGATCATATTTATTTGATCTTCGTGGAAGATCGAATCATGTAGGGCTTCCCTTCCTTCCGCTGTCGCATGTCGGGTGAAGATCTCAAGACGCCAAGACCAAGAAGATGGTGGAACCAACATCTTCGAGAAGGCAATTGATCATGGACATTGTAATAGTTTGTGACCTCCCTTCCTCTTACTCACGCCTTGAATCTCAAGCAGATTCTTGTTTAGTGGGGTGAGTTGTCACAGCTCTAGAATTGCTTGACATTAGTTGCATTAGGCATTCATGTCATCATGTTAAATTCCATGAAAATTGAAATGGGGATTGTTGAAACCTAGCACCAATTGAATTCTAATAGGTTCAAATAAAATCATTTTCAATAATCCCAAAATGCCCCGTGAAAATGTTCATGATAAATGGATAAAGGTGAAAGCCTTCTTCCAAAAATGATGAACATATCCTATAGGTCATTCTCGGATTTTTGAATTAAATCTCACACTATTTGAATTTGGGCATTTGAACACTATAAATAATTTAAATGCTCAAATAATGTTGGAAGTATTTAGGGCCATAGAAATAATTCATAAAGTGCCCTGTGAATATTTTCGATTTATAAAATTGATTTGGTTTCTAAATCTGGATCAAAAAACAAACCTGCATAATAGAAAAACAGAAAACAATTAATGGAGAGAGAGAGAGAGGAAACTGCCTGCAGCCCACCTGCCATCTAACTTACCCGGGCGCCATTTTTGCTCAGCCATGCGGCGGCCTGGTTGGCCCAACAAGCCAGCCCAGCCCGCCCACCGCCGCCACCTCCTCCCGCTCGCCTTTCCTCCCTGCCTCCAAGAGCAGGGCATGCAGGCTGACACGGGCTACGTCAGGCCTCCACCTCCCGCTTGCTGCTTTCTCTCTCGCCGGACGCGCCACTGAGACGCCTCAAGCCCTCACTCTTTCCCCTCACTCTCTCTCGCCTTCCCTCGCCCTCTCGCCTCCTCTCCGAAAGCACACCCGAGCCAAGCCTCGTCACACCGGCCAGAGCCACGTGCCACCGCCCTCCCTTGCCTCTGGGCCAAGGCTCCAAGAGCTCCGCCGTCATGTCTACCTGGGACCTCCTCACTGAATCGCGTTCGAGTATTTAATAATATTCACGCCGCACGCTTCCGCAGAACGCCTACTACCGTGGTGTCATCGCTGGCCCTGTGAGGGGGGCTACACTCCGAGACGCAGGCCGCTTTCTGACATGCCACCACACCACCTCAGATGTATGAGGGCCCGATGGGACGGTCCTATGCAGCATAGCATTCCCCTCGGCCCCGCGCTCCCCGCTTAACCCCGGAGCGGTTGACCACCGGATCTACCCTTTGACTTCCCACTTGACGGGATTTGACCAAGGCCTATCCACCCGGCCATGTTAGGTCAGCCCATACGAACACTTTAGAGCAACATCCGGGCCACACCCACAGCAAGATCCCCTCCGTAGACCCGACGCGGCTGCTTTCTCCAAAGCCCAAGGCGGCAAGCTGCCCTGTGTGAGGGGGCACACTCTTGAGACGCAGGCCGCCTCTTTCTGACATGCCACCACACCACCCTGCATGTATGAGGGGTTGCATGACGCCGGCATTGTTACACCCTCAGGCCCCTGGCATTCCGCTTAACTCTCGAGCTGACCAACGGATCTACCCCTTTGACTTCCCACTTGACGGATTTGACCACCGGGCCTATCCACCCCGGTCATGTTAGGGTCAGCCCATACGAACACTTTAGAGCAACATCCCGCCAAACCCACAGCTACATCCACTCCGTAGACCCGGGACGTCTGCTTCTCCAAAGCCGGCCAAGGCTGTCCGTGAGGGGGGGAGGGGACACCTTGAGACGCTGCGGTCGGGCATTTGCAACCGCCACAACACACTTCCAGATTTCAGAGAGGTCCGCCACGCAAGATTTGACAAGTATGCTAGTTTCTTGAGGTCACGGCCACACCGAGACGCCAAGAGCAATCCGAGAGGGAAGTGTCTGTGACACTTATCCATCACGAAAAATTATGAAAAATTACCATCAGTCCTATAGCACATGTGCCCACGCTATGTAAAAACTCATGATTTTATCGCTTCCGAGTATTTAATAATATTCACGCCAAGATCGCTTCCGTAGAACGCCTACTACTGCAGGTCGCTGCCATCTGCGGAGGGGGGGCCACACCTCGAGACGCTGCGGCTTCTCTTCTGACATGCCACCACACCACCCCGCATGTATGAGGGGCCTGATGGGACGGTCCGTGGCATTACACCGGCCCTCGTCCCGCCTTAACTCCGGAGCGTTGATCACCGATCACCCCTTTGACTTCCCATCTGGACGTGGATTGACCAAGGGCCTATCCACCGGGTCATGTTAGGTCAGCCCATACGACTTTAGAGCAACATCCGGCCACACCCACAGCAAGATCCCCTCCGTAGACCGACGCCGTCTGCTTCCCCCTTCCTAAACATCTATCAGATGACGTGTTACTAATCCATAGACTTATAAGATTGTTGGTTTTAATCCCCGCCTGGCCCTACTATTTCTATATGATAACCGTTGATCTCTCGGAATCTTGTTATGATGTTGTTGAGTGGTTTTGCCACCATTCTTGGCAGGATGTCTCAACTCATTTTGAGCATTTACAGTCAAGTTATGCTGTCCGAAGTCATCCTGTGTCTCTAAATAGTCTCATGCATTTGCAAACTCTTTCTTTCTGCTCCCCGATGTCCTCTTTGGTCGGTAATAGCACACTAAATCCCAAGTGCTAGGGGTATTTATTGCCTTGACATATATGTTGGAACCACTATTATGACCCTAGGTGTTTAGGAAGTCACCTAGCAATTTAGTAATGCTTTTGTATCCCCAAAGATGCGATGATTCTGCCATCATTTTCGAAAAGTATCCCATGATGCTATTTAGTAGTAGGTATTCTACTCCCGCTTGTCGAACCCGAGATTCATCCTACTTCATGTTGTTAGTATTTGCTAGTGCCTTTTAGGATATTAGTAACCTTTATGATAGTCCTCAAGGTCCGTGGTATTTCTTCTTCCAAATACTACTTAACCGCTTATGGCGTAAGTTCTTTGAGCCAAAAGATCACAATAAGAGTGCTCTTGAGGAGTTCTCCATTCATAATTGTGAATCTGCCAATTCCACCTTTCTCTCATGGGTGGGTCCGAAGAAATGTTGAGCTTGCTTTGGACATACTAATCTGTGCATCCACAACCTCAGAAAATTATATGTTCCTTTGAGTTGTTCTCTTAGATGCCTTCTCACCTTCATCTATCAATTGATAGCCAAGGGTATGTGTGCATTTGTGTTCATCGATGCATTTTATCCTTGTGGTCCCGACAAGCCATTCTACTCCTCGGAGTGACTAGGAGAAACAAACTCCAAGACTTCATCCATTTCTAGGATTGGGTCAAAGTAGTTAGTATCCTGCGCATCAAAAATACCACTTCAGCTTTTTGATCCCGTTTCTACCCCGGAGTGTTACCATCCTTATGTCAAGAGCGCCATAAGAATTGCACCTTCTCTTATGAATTCTGATGTAGTGATACTCAACATTGCCCGCCATTCCTCGGGCCGTCCCGTGTTGTTGCAACCGGATGCCGACAAGTGAATTTTGATGTGTGAAATCAATACTCCCAACAACCTCGATGCTTGGTAGTGAATGGACTATATTCTCATTCTAGCATGTTGGTATTAAACCATCATCCTAAGATTGATCGTGCTACCTAGTCCTTAGTTCTCCTGCACTCTTCGATCTATGAGTTAGATCCTCACAAGCCCTCACTCATTTGATCATTTCGCTCTTGCCCCTAAAAGCAAGATTGTTCTCGAGCTTAGTAACATACGGTGGGTCGTGACTTTCCAAATATCTTCTTGGAAGTGTTACTGGTTGTTCCCCTCGACTGTTATGTTGAGCTCGCGGATCAAGTTGGTTCCTATGGACCACCCTTTCCCCAAGAATCAGTGTTGATATTCCCGAGCTAGTTGGTTGCTTCAGACAATAACTTGAGAGTTGGAAGATAAAAGCTTGCCTAACCTAGTTCTGATCCAAAGGGATATTCTTGTGTAGTGTGTGTTGAAGAAAGATGATATCTTCATCGATTGGTCCCCTGTGATCAGTTGTTGGACCTATTGTCCTACCAATTCTTTGACTTGAGTATGGGCCATTGTCAAATCAGAAACGAACCACGATATTCGTAATGTTGTCTTACTTCCGTGGTTGATCCTTCGAGCATACACCATTACCTCTTTTGGTCCGGACCACTTTCATCAATGTTCACATGATGGTGGAAGTCCAAGGATATGGAAATTCGATGAGTTGCCGCTGGAGCCCACTGCAGAGCATTTTGTCTCCCCATGAGTCATGTTGAGCATCAACCTAGTATTGGAAATTTGTGTAAGCATTCTTCGTGGTTTCGCTCATGAAGCATATGTTTGGATGAAAGTAGTGACTTCCTCTAATTCATGTGCATCTCGTGTAAGTTGTCGCCATGAATTTGAGAAAGGTTTGTTTTGTTCCTTTGAATCATCCCAAGTCGACATGCACGCATAAGTATTCTATGGTCTGGTAGACTGACCATTCTCATTCCATATGGATTCCATAGCACACCAAGCCACCGATTGATTTGTTCAAGGGAAAGGAGTTCTTCACAAGAGCCAATCATGACTAATGTTAAGACTTCAATGTCCTCGATGATGGTTCCCCCATTCAACTCGGTAGTGTTTTATTATAAGACTACCGTGTGGTCATGCTTTGTCTAGGACAACGTGTTCACATGTTTGTAGCAAAACCAGCTCATGTTTTGGAGCTTGCTATCGTAGTTCATGTCCCGAGAATCTCGCAACGCCATCATCTCGTCAATTGTGTTGCAACCTTCCTTTCGCACACGCCGAGTCCAAATACCCTAACACCAACCAGATCTGAATTCGTGCAGATATGATGATTGAAACATTCAATAGCTGCATTTCTCGTTTCAGCTTGCACCGGCCCTTTGTGCTATCTCGCTATAGACGGTCTTCTTTAGCAATTCTTGTCCAGTGGTTATCTTCAAAGTGAACTCACCCTAGGCCCTCCACCTCCGCCGAGGATAAGCAAAAATCATCCATTGCGTTGTCTTCAACAAGGTAGTCCACATCATCCATTCTAGTCCGGTATACCATTCCTTTGCACTCCACCAAATGATCGCCAGGATTGCTTTGGCTGGCATATAAAGAGTTCCAATGATCTATGGATCAAAAGTAATTCTTTTTGCCACTTAAGGGAATAGTTCTTAAGGCCACCTTTCTCGAGGTGTCCGTTACGGATCATGATAAATATTCCTCGCCCACCTTGACACCATCCACCATCTCCCTGTTGCGTGAATTGTTGCCACCAATCAAACCCCGTTGTTGTTCTTCCATCCTCTCGATGTATTTTGTGTCTCAACTCGAGATATGTCACCATCTCAGACCGCGGGTCGATCATATTTATTTGATCTTCGTGAAGATCGAATCATGTAGGGCTTCCTTCCTTCTCGCTTGTCGCGTCGGTGAAGATCTCAAGACGCCAAGACCAAGAAGATGGAGTGAACCAACATCTTCGAGAAGGCAATTGATCATGGACATTGTAATAGTTTGTGACCTCCCTTTCCCTCTTACTCCACGCCTTGAATCTCGTAAGTAGACTCTTGTTTAGTGGGGTGAGTTGTCACAGCCCTAGAATTGCTTGACATTAGTTGCATTAGGGCATTCATGTCATCATGTTAAATTCCATGAAAATTGAAATGGGGATTGTTGAAACCCTAGCACCAATTGAATTCTAATAGGTTCAAATAAAATCATTTTCAATAATCCCAAAATGCCCTGTGAAAATGTTCATGATAAATGGATAAAGGTGAAAGCCTCTTCCAAAAATGATGAACATATCCTATAGGTCATTCCTGGATTTTTGAATTAAATCTTACACTATTTGAATTTGGGCATTTGAACACTATAAATAATTTAAATGCTCAAATAATGTTGGAAGTATTTAGCCATAGAAATAATTCATAAAGTGCCTGTGAATATTTTCAGATTTATAAAATTGATTTGGTTTCTAAATCTGATCAAAAACAAACTGCATAATAGAAAACAGAAAACAATTAATGGAAGAGAGAGAGAGGAACCTACATACAGCAGCCCACCCGCCCAAACTTACCTGGCGCGCCACTTGGCCCAGCGCCAGGCGGGTTCGGCTGGCCAGCACTGGCCAGCCCAGCCCGCCACCGCCACTCCTCCCTCGTCAGTTTTCCTCCTCAAGGCCAAGAGGGTGCAGGGCGCTGCACGCAAGGCGGGCCGAGGCTCTCCACCTCCTGCTTGCTGCTTCTCTCGCTTCGACGCGCCACGGAGACGCCTCAAGCCCTCACTCTTCCCTCACTCTCCGCTTCTCTCCTCGTCCTCTCGCTTCCTCTCCGAGCACACCCGAGCGAAGCTGCCGCCACCGCCGGCCAGCTACGGCCACCTGCCCTCCTTGCCTCGAAGGCGGCTCAAGAGCTCACTGTCACGCTTCCGACCTTCTCCGCTGACTCCACGCGATTAAACACCTCGAAGCGCCGACTCGCCTCGCCTTTTCAACTCGGCACCCGAGCCGGCCCTGCCGATTCAAGGCCACAGACTCTCTCAGCCTGCCCATGGTTATCTGCAACCCGCTGTGAGGCCACGATCCTTTCCGCCTAACCCCATGCTCGATTGCCCCCAACCACCATCGCCACTCACGGCCGACAGCCTTCCCACACGCCCGGGCCACCAAGCCCCTCGCCGGCGAGCGCAACTGTTTCGGAGCTTCGGAGCACGGCACCCTTTTTCCCTCTCGGCACGAGCCTTAGAGGGA
>JAHIAM010015026.1:0-11334 GCA_021605205.1 Aegilops longissima | reverse complement strand
AAGTGTCCTTCTTGCCCTTGCCCTTCTTGAAACTAGTGGTTTCACCAACCATCAACAATTGATGCTCCTTCTGATTTCTACTTTCATGTGTCAAACATCTAACACTTCAAGGATCATCATATCTATCTCCGATATGTTATAGTTCATCAAGCTCTAGTAGCTTGGTGGCAATGTCTGGAGAAACATCACTATCTCATCCGGAAGATTAACTCCCACCAATTCAAGTGATTATATCTGACATTCTGAGTATAAGCTCAACGATTGAGATCTTCTCCCTAGTTTGTAGGCTAGAAACTCGTCGGAGGTCTCATACCTCTTGACGCAAGTACGAAAACCAATTTCAGCCCTCGTAACATCTCATATGTTCCGCGACGCTTCAAAACGCCTTTGGTGCCTCAATTCCAAGCCGCTTAATCAACTATCACGTAGTTATGAAAACGTATGTCCGATGTTCGCAACATCCATGCATTTACGCTTAGTTCAGCATAACGAAGTGCAATACATAAGTTTTCTCGTCTGCATAATCGCCATCGCAACTTTCAACTATATTTTTCTAGGAACATATCTAAACAGGAACTAAAACGCGAAGCCATGTATACACGATTTGTAAAAGATCTTTGACTATGTTCAGGATAATTAAGTTCATCTAATGAACTCCCACCCGATAGACATCCTCTAGTCATCTAAGTGATTACATGATCCGAAGTCAACCAGGCCGGGTCCGATCATCACGTGAGACGGACTAGTCATCATCGGTGAACATCTTCATGTTGATCGATCACTATATTTATCCATGCTCGACCTTTCTCTTTTGTTCCGAGGCCATTTCGTGACATGCTAGGCTCACAAGTCAACCTAAGTGTTTCACAGTAAATCTGGCAAACGCCATGTGAACGAAGAATCTATCACACCGATCATCACGCAGAAATCAAACGCTAACTTCCTCGCGAACGTGCATGTTAGGGGAACACTTTGAAATTTTAATGAGGGATCATCTTATTTACTACCGTTTCAAGCAAATAAGATGTATAATCATGATAAACATCACATGCAATCATACAAGGATACATGATATGGCCAATATCATATTGCTCTTTTGATCTCCATCTTCGGGCTCCATGATCATCATCACACCGCATGACACCATGATTCCATCATCATGATTCCATCATCGTGTTCATGAAGTTGTCTCACCAACTTATTACTTCTACTACTATGGCTACCGTTAGCAATAAAGTAAAGTAATTATATGATGCTGTTCAATGACACGCAGGTCATATAACAAATAAAGACAACTCCTATGTCTCGCCGTTGTCATACTCATCGACATGCAAGTCGTGATTCCTATTACAAGAACATGATCAATCTCATCATCACATATCATTCATCACATTCTTCTTGGCCATATCACATCACATAGCATACCTTGCAAAACAAGTTAGACGCCCTCTAATGTTGTTTGCATGTTTTACGGGCTGCTATGGGTTTCTAGCAAGAACGCTTACCTACGCAAAACCACAACGTGATACGCCAATTGTTATTTACCCTTCATAAGGACCCTTTTCATCGAATCCCGACTTAAGTGGAGAGACTGGCACCGCTAGCCACCTTATGCACCAGTGCATGTCACCGGTGGAACCTGCTCCACGTAGTGTACGTAAGGTCGGTCCGGCCGCTTCATCCCACAATACCGTCAAACAAGATTGGACTAGTAACGGTAAGCATATTGAACAAAATCAACGCCCACAACTACTTTGTGTTCTACTGCAAAGAATCTACGAATAGACCTAGCTCATGATGCATCATAGAACGAGAAATTCAAAATTTTCCCACGTGTCACCAAGATCTATCTATGGAGAAACCAGCAACGAGGGAAGGAGAGTGCATCTACATACCCTTGTAGATCGCTAAGGGAAGCGCTCAAGAGAACGGGTTGATGGAGTCGCACTGCCGTGATCCAAATCACCGATGATCCTAGCGCCAATGGACGCACCTCCGCTCAACACACGGACAGCCCGGGACGCCTCCTCCTTTGATCCAGCAAGGGAGAGGAGAAGTTGAGGGAAAACTCCAAAGACGACGGCTGGGGTGATGGAGTCGTGGTTCTCCCAAGAGCTTCGCCAAGCACCACGGAGGAGGAGGAAGTGTTGAGGAGGGAGGGCTGCGCAGGAAGGTGCGGCTGCCCTCTCCTCCTATATATATAGGGTAGGAGGAGGCGCCTAGGTTCCCTAGGGAGGGCGGCGCCAGGGAAACCCGATGGGTTTGGCGCCCACCCCAGGAAACTTGGCCCTGTCGGGAAGGGCCCTAGGGAGGCGCCCACCTCTCCTGGTTACGGAGAGGGTTGGAGGGCGCACCACCCTTAGTGGGCTGGTTTGCCCTTCCCTTGGCCCATGAGGCCCCCAACACTTGCCGGGCTCCAAACACCTTTCCAATGCGCCATAACCTCGACCCGAACACTTCCGACTCCAATACCTTCGTCCAATATATCGATCTTCACCCCGACCATTCCGAACTCCTCGTGACGTCCGGGATCACATCCGGACTCAACAACCTTCGTAACCACATACTATTTCCCATAACAACTCTAGGCCACGAACCTTAGTGTAGACCCTACGGTTCGGGAACCTGCGCATGACCAAGACGTTTCCTCAATAACCAACAGCGGATCTGGATACCCATGTTGGCTCCTACATGTTCCACGATGATCTCATCGGATGAACCACGATGTCGAGGATTCAATCAATCCCGTATTCAATTCCCTTTGTCTAGCGGTATTGTACTTGACCGAGATTCGATCGCCGATCCCGATACCTTGTTCAATCTCGCTATCGCAAGTCTCTTTACTTGTTCCGAACACATCATCCCGTGATCAACCCCTTGGTCACATTGTGCACATTATGATGATGTCCTACCGAGGGGCCAGAGATACCTCTCCTCAACCGGAGTGACAAACCAGCCTCGATTCGTGCAACCCAAAGATACTTTCGGAGATACCTGTAATGAACCTTTATAGCCACCCGCTTACGCCAGACGCTTGGTACACCCAAAGCATTCCTACGTATCCGGAGTTGCACAACTCATGGTCTAAGAAAATGATACTTGACATTAGAAAAGCTTTAGCATACCTAACCACGCATCTTTGTGCTAGGCTTAGGATTGTCTTGTCCATCACATCATTCTCCAAATGATGTGATCCTGTTATCAACGACATCCAATGTCCATGGTCAGGAAACCGAACCATCTGTTGATCAACGAGCTAGTCAACTAGAGGCTTACTAGGGACATGGTGTTGTTTATGTACCCACACGTATCCTGAGTTTCCTATCAATACAATTATAGCATGGGTAATAAACGATTATCATGAACAAGGAAATATAATAATAACTAATTTATTATTGCCTCTAGGCATATTTCCAACAGTCTCCCACTTGCACTAGAGTCAATAATCTAGTTCACATCGCCATGTGATTAACATCACAGGTCACATCGCCATGTGACCAACATCCAAAGAGTTTACTAGAATCAATAATCTAGTTCACATCACTATGTGATTAACACTCAATGAGTTCCGGGTTTGATCATGTTATGCTTGTGAGAGGTTGTAGTCAATGGTCTGCAATATTCGATCCGTATGTACTTCGTAAATCTCTAGGTCATATTGTAAATGTTGATTCCACGCCCACTTGGACTATTCCAAATGGTTGCTCCACTATAATGATCCGTTTGCTACTAAGAGTCTCGGATAGGTGTTAAAGCTTGCATCGACGTAACCTTTACGCTGAACTCTTTATCACCTCCATAATCGAGAAACATGTCCTTATTTGCTGAAGGACAATTTGATCCGTCCAATGATCCATTCTGATCATTCTTGTACCCTGATGACCATGGCAAGGCACACTTCCAAAGGTACACAAGATAGCATACTATAGAGCCTATTCAACATAGGGACGACCTTCGCCTTTTCTCTCTTCCGCGGATCGAGCTTTAACTCTTAACTTCATACCTTACAACTCGGCAAGAACTCCTCTTTGATCGATCCATCTTGAACACCTTCAAGATTATGTCTAGGTATGTGCTCATTTGAAAGTACCATTGCATTTTTGATCTATCCTTATAGATCTTGATGCTCAATGTTCAAGTAGCTTAATCCAGGTTTCTATTGAAAACACCTTCAAATAACCCTATATGCTTTCCAGAATTCTACATCATTTCGATCAACAATATGTCAACAACATATACCATCGAAATTAAGTGCTCCCACTCACTTCTTTGGAAATACAAGTTTTCATAAACTTTGTATAAACCCAAAATCTTGATCATCTCATCAAAGCGCAATTCCAACTCCGAGATGCTTACTCCATTCCTTAGAAGGATCGGCAGATAGCATCCTTAGGATCGAAAAACTTTCCGATTGTATCACATACAACCTTTCTCACGAAGACCGGTAAGGAAACCGCTTTGACATCCATCTGCCAGATTTCATAAATGTAGCTATGCTAACTGATTCCGACGGATTTAACATCGCCACGGATGAGAATATCTCATCGTAGTCAACCCTTGAACTTGTGAAAACTCTTCGCCACAAGTCTAGCTTCATAGACGGTGACATTACCGCCTTGTCCGCCTTCTTCTTAAAGATCCATTTATCTCAATGGCTTGCCGATCATCGGCAAGTCCACCAAAGTCCATGCTTTGTTCTCGATACATGGATCCTATCTCGATTTCATGGCTTCTAACCATTTGTCGGAATTTTGGCCCACCATTGCTTCTCCATAGCTCGTAGGTTCATTGTTGTTCAGCAAGATGACCTTCAAGATGGATTGCGACCACCAAGTAGTACGCCTTGTCACCCCACGAGGTACATTAGTGACTTGATCCAAACTTCATGATCACTATCATAAGCTTCTACTTCAATTGGTGTATGCCAGAACAACTTCCCGTGCTCCACACACTAGTTGAAGTGACGGTTCAATAACCTCATCAAGTCTCCACCATCCTCCCACTCAATTTTCGAGAGAAACTTTTCTAGAAAGGACCCATTTCTAGAAACAATTACTTTTGCTTCCGGATTCGAGATAGGAGGTATACCCAACCATTTTGGGTATCCTATGAAGATGTATTTATCCGCTTTGGGTTCGAGCTATCACGATGAAACTCTTTTCAATAGCCTGCAGCCCCAAACTTTTAAGAAACGACAACTTAGGTTTCTCCAAACCATAGTTCAAACGGTGTCATCTCAACGGAATTACGTGGTGCCCTTATTAAAGTGAGTGTGGTTGTCTCAATGCCTAACCCATGAACGATAGTGGTAATTGATAGAGACATCATGGTACGCACCATATCCAATAGGGTGCAACTATGATGTTCGGACACACCATCACACTATGGTGTTCCAGGTATTAATTGTGAAACAATTTCACAATGTCTTAATAGTGTCAAAGCTCAGAACTCAGATACTCATCTCTATGATCATATCATAGACATTTTGTCCTCTTGTCACGATGATCTTTAACTTCACTCTGAAATTACTTGAACCATTCAATAATTCAGACTTGTGTTTCATCAAGTAAATGCACTCAAGATTCACTTAAATCATCCGTGAAGTAAGAACATAGCGATATTCACTGATGCCTCAGCCATTCGACCGACACATCAAAATGTGTTATCCAACAAGTTGCTATCTTGTTCCATCTTATCAAACCGAGGCTTTTCATCATCTTGCCCATGTGGTATGATTTGCATATCTCAAGTGATTCAAAATCAAGGAGTCCAAATGATCCATCCGCTGGAGTTTCTTCACAGATACACCAATAGACATGGTTCTGATGTCTCAAACTTTTCAAAAACGAGTGAGTCCAAAGATCCATCAACATGGAGCTTCTTCATGCTTTTACACCAATATGACTTACATGGCGCACAAGTAAGTGGTACTATCATTACTATCTTATATCTTTTGGCATGAAAATGTATCACTACGATCGAGATTCAATAAACCATTCCTATTAGGTGCAATACCATTGAAGGTATTATTCAAATAAAAGAGTAACCATTATTCTCCTTAAATGAATAAATCAGACAGTATAGACATAATCCAATCATGTCTATGCTCAACGCAAACACCAAATGACAATTATTCAGGTTTAATACTAATCTTGATGGTAGAGGAGCGTGGGTTTGATCACATCAAAATTGGAAACACTTCCAACACATATCGCCCCCTTTAGCTAGTCTCCGCTTATTCCGTAGCCTTTATTTTGAGTTACTAACACTTAGCAACCAACCGTATCTAATACCCTGGTGCTACTAGGAGTACTAGTAATATACACAATAACTTAATGTATATCCAATATACTTCATCGACATTGCCACCTTCTCATCTACCAAGTATCTAGGGTGGTTCCGCTTCGGTCCGCCCTCTCATTACGTAACACTTAGTCTCGGTTTGGGTTCAACCTGGTTCTTCACGAGAAGCAACTGATTTGCGCTTCATGAAGTGTCCCTTCTGCCCTTGCCCTTCTTGAAACTAGTGGTTTCACCAACCATCAACAATTGATGCTCCTTCTGATTTCTACTTCAGTGTCAAACATCGCAACACTTCAAGGATCATCATATCTATCCCTGATATGTTATAGTTCATCACGGTCTAGTAGCTTGGTGGCAATGTTTTGGAGAAACATCACTATCTCATCCGGAAGATTAACTCCACCGATTCAAGTGATTTTTATACCCGACATTCTGAGTATAAGCTCAACGATTGAGATCTTCTCCCTTAGTTTGTAGGTAGAAAACCGCCGGAGGTCTCATACCTCTTGACGGGCACGAGCCTGAAATCCCAATTTCAGCCCTCGTAAATCTCATATGTTCCGTGACGCTTCAAAACGCCTTTGTGCCTCAATTCCAAGCCGCTTAACCGAACTATCACGTAGTTATGAAAACGTATGTCCGATGTTCGCAACATCCAGCATTACGCTTGGGGTTCAGACAATCGAGCGTGCATTAGGACATAAGTTTCCGTCCGCATAATCGCCATCGCCAACTTTCAACTATATTTTTCTAGGAACATATCTAAACAAGGAACTAAAACGCGAGCCAGCTATGATTTGCAAAGATCTTTTGACTATGTTCAGGATAATTAAGTTCATCTAATGAACTCCCACCAGATAGACATCCTCTAGTCATCTAAGTGATTACATGATCCGAGTCAACCAGGCCGGTCCATCATCACGGAGACGGACTAGTCATCATCGGTGAACATCTTCATGTTGATCGATCTACTATACGACTCATGCTCGACCTTTCGTCTCTTGTGTTCCGAGGCCATTTCGACATGCTAGGCTCGCAAGTCAACCTAATGTTTCAGGTAAACTGGCTTACACCCGCTGTATGTGAACGTAAGAATCTATCACACCGATCATCACGTGGTGCTTCAAACCATTTAACTTTCAATGGTGCATGTTAGGGGAACACTTTCTTGAAATTTTAATGAGGGATCATCTTATTTACTACCGTTTCTAAGCAAATAAGATGTATAATCATGATAAACATCACATGCAATCATACAAGTACATGATATGGCCAATATCATATTGCTCCTTTTGATCTCCATCTTCGGGCTCCATGATCATCATCGCACCGCATGACACCATGATTCCATCATCATGATTCCATCATCGGTTCCATGAAGTTGTCTCGCCAACTTATTACTCTACTACTATGGCTACCGGTTAGCAATAAAGTAAAGTAATTACATGGCGTTGTTCAATGACACGCAGGTCATACAATAAATAAAGACAACTCCTATTTCTCGCCGGTTGTTATACTCATCGACATGCAAGTCGTGATTCCTATTACAAGAACATGATCAATCTCATACATCACATATCATTCATCACATTCTTCTTGGCCATATCACATCACATAGCATACCTTGCAAAAACAAGTTAGACGCCCTAACTGTTGTTTGATGTTTTACGGGTGCTATGGGTTTCTAGCAAGAACGCTTACCACGCAAAACCACAACGGATACGCCAATTGTTATTTACCCTTCATAAGGACCCTTTCATCGAACCTTCCGACTTAAGTGGGAGAGATCGCACCTAGCCACCTTATGCACCAAGTGCATGTCCCGGTGGAACCTGCCTCAATGAAGTTAGTAAGGTCGGTCCGGCCGCCATCCCACAATACCGTCAAACAAGATTGGACTAGTAACGTAAGCATATTGAACTAAATCAACGCCCACAACTACTTTGTGTTCTACTGCAAAGAATCTACAATAGACCTAGCTCATGATGCCATCTGGGGAACGAAGAAATTCAAAATTTTCCCACGGTCACCAAGATCTATCTATGGAGAAACCAGCAACGAGGGAAGGAGAGTGCATCTACATACCCTTGTAGATCGCTAAGCGGAAGCGCTCAAGAGAACGGGTTGATGGAGTCGCACTGCCGGGATCCAAATCACCGATGATCCTAGCGCCAATGGACGGCACCTCCCTGCTCAACACACGACAGCCCGGGACGCCTCCTTCTTGATCCAGAAGGAGAGGAGAAGTTGAGGGAAAACTCCGGACAGACGACGGCGTGGTGATGGAGCTGGGTTCTCCCAGAGCTTCGCTAAGCACCACGGAGGAGGAGGAAGTGTTGAGGAGGAGGGCTGCGCCGGGAAGGGCGGCTCCTCTCTCCCTCACTATATAGGGGTGGAGGAGGCGCCTAGGTTCCCAGGAGGGCGGCGCCAAGGGGAAACCCCAGATGGGTTTGGGCGCCCCACCCCTAGGAAACTTGCCCCGCCGGAAGGGCTGCCCGGGAGGCGCCCCCACCCTCCTGGTTACGGAGGGGGGAGGGGCACCACCCCTAGTGGGCTGGTTGCCCTTCCCTTGGCCCATGAGGCCCCCAACACTGCCGGGTCCCCAAACACCTTTCTCATGTGGCCATCCGAACTCGAACACTTCCGACTCCATTACCTTCCCAATATATCGATCTCACGGACCATTCCGAACTCCTCGTGACGTCCGGATCACATCCGGATCCAACAACCTTCGTAACACATACTATTTCCCATAACAACTCTAGTGCACCAACCTTATGTGTAGATCACGGTTCGGGAACCATGCATATGACCAACGTTCTCCGTCAATAACCAACAGCGGATCTGGATACCCATGTTGGTCTCTACATGTTCCACGATGATCTCATCGGATGAACCACGATGTCGAGGATTCAATCAATCCCGTATTCATTCCTTTGTCTAGCGGTATTGTACTTGACCGAGATTCGATCGCCGATCCCGATACCTTGTTCAATCTCGCTACGCAAGTCTTTTACTGCTCCTAACACATCATCCCGTGATCAACCCCTTGGTCACATTGTGCACATTATGATGATGTCCTACCGAAGGGCCAGAGATACCTCTCCACAACCGGAGTGACAAATCCCAGCCCGATTCGCCAACCCAAGATACTTTCGGAGATACCTATAATGAACCTTTATAGCCACCCCAGCTGTAGGACGCTTGGTACACCCAAAGCATTCCTACAGATCCGGAGTTGCACAATCTCATGGTCTAAGGAAATGATACTTGACATTAGAAAAGCTTTAGCATCGAACCGATCTTTGTGCTAGGCTTAGGATTGTTCTGTCCATCACATCATTCTCCAAATGATGTGATCCGTTATCAACAATCCAATGTCCATGGTCAGGAAACCAAACCATCTGTTGATCAACAGCTAGTCAACTAGAGGCTTACTAGGACATGGTGTTGTTTATGTACCCACACATGTATCTGAGTTTCCTATCAATACAATTATAGCATGGGTAATAAACGATTATCATGAACAAGGAAATATAATAATAACTAATTTATTATTGCCTCTAGGGCATATTTCCAACAGCTCCCACTTGCACTAGAGTCAATAATCTAGTTCACATCGCCATGTGATTAACATCACAGTCACATCGCCATGTGACCAACATCCAAAGAGTTTACTAGAATCAATAATCTAGTTCACATCACTATGTGATTAACACTCAATGAGTTCGGGTTTGATCATGTTATGCTTGTAGAGAGGTTGTAGTCAATGGGTCCGCAATATTCCGATCCATATGTACTTCGCAAATCTCAGGTCATATTGTAATGTTGTTCCACGCCCACTTGGACTATTCCAAATGGTTGCTCCACCATAAGATCCGGTTTGCTACTAAGAGTCATTCGATAGGTGTTAAAGCTTGCATCGACGTAACCCTTTACGTTGAACTCTTTATCACCTCCATAATCGAGAAACATGTCCTTATTTGCTGCAAGGACAATTTTGATCATTGTCCAATGATCCATTCCGGATCATTCTTTAAATTTGACGACCATGGCAAGGCACACTTCCGTGGACACAAAGATAGCATACTATAGAGCCTCACGCCTCGCATAGGGGACGACCTTCTTTCTCTCTCTTCCGCCGTGATCGAGCTTTAACTTTAACTTCATACCTTACAACTCGTGCAAGAACTCCTTCTTGATGATCCATCTTGAACACCTTCAAGATTATGTCTAGGTATTGCTCATTTGAAAGTACCATTGCATTTTTGATCTATCCATAGATCTTGATGCTCAATGTTCAAGTAGCTTAATCCAGGTTTCTATTGAAAACACCTTTCAAATAACCCATATGCTTTCTAGAATTTCTACATCATTTCGATCAACAATATGTCAACAACATATACCATCGAAATTTATACTGCTCCCACTCACTTCTTTGAAATACAAGTTTTCATAAACTTTGTATAAACCCAAAATCTTGATCATCTCATCAAAGAATTCCAACTCCGAGATGCTTACCCATTCCTTAGAAGGATCCTTGAGCCAAGATAGCATCCTTAGGATCGAAAAACTTTCTCGATTGTATCACATACAACCTTTCCTTACGAAGACCGGTAAGGAAACTCCTTTTGACATCCATCCCCACATAAATGTAGCATGCTAAATGATTCCGAGATTTAACATCGCCACGATGAGAATATCTCATCGAGTCAACCTTGAACTTGTGAAAAACTCTTCGCCACAAGTCTAGCTTCTAGACACATTACCGCCCTTGTCCGCTTCTTCTTAAAGATCCATTTATCTCAATGGCTTGGATCATCGGCAAGTCCACCAAAGTCCATGCTTTGTTCGAACATGGATCCTATCTCGATTTCATGGCTTCAACCATTTGTCGGAATTTTGGCCCACCATTGCTTCTCCATAGCTCGAGGTTCATTTTGTTGCAACATGACCTTCAAGACAGGATTACACCAAGTAGTACGCCCTTGTCCCCACGAGGCTTAGTGACTTGATCCAAACCATGATCAC
>JAHIAM010015023.1:0-11141 GCA_021605205.1 Aegilops longissima | reverse complement strand
CCTTAGTCCTCACTAAGGATGTTTTGACCAATGTCCAGATCTACTCTAGATCACCATTGTACTCCTTGCCAAATTCGAGCAAGGTATACAATAGGTCTGGTACATAGCATAGCATACTTTATAGAACCTATGTGAGGCATAGGAATGACTTTCATTCTTTTTCTATTTTCTGCCGTGGTGGGATTTGAGTCTTACTCAATTTCACACCTTTGCAACACAGGCAAGAACTTTTCTTTGACTGTTCCATTTTGAACTACTTCAAAATCTTGACAAGGTATATATTTATTGAAAAAACTTATCAAGCGTCTTGATCTATCTCTATAGATCTTGATGCTCAATATGTAAGCAGCTTCAACGAGGTCTTTCTTTGAAAAAACTCCTTTCAAACACTCCTTTATGCTTTGCAGAATAATTCTACATTATTTCCGATCAATAATATGTCAATCACATATACTTATCGAAAGTTGTAGTGCTCCCACTCACTTTCTTGTAAATACAGGCCTTTCCAAAAGTCTGTATAAAATCATATGCTTTGATCAACACATCAAAGCGTATATTCCAACTCCGAGATGCTTGCACCACTCCATTGATGGATCGCTGGAGTTGCACATTTGTTAGCACCTTTAGGATTGACAAAACCTTCGGTTGCATCATATACAACTCTTCTTTAATAAATCCATTAAAGAATGTAGTTTTGACATCCATTTGCCGATTTCATAAAATGTGGCAATTGCTAACATGATTCGGACAGACTTAAGCATCGCTCATTGAGAAAGTCTCATTGTAGTCAACACCTTGAACTTGTCGAAAACCTTTTGTGACAAGTCGAGCTTTGTAGATAGTAACACCACTATCGTGTCCGTCTTCCTCTTGAAGATCCATTTATCTACATGGCTTGCGATCATCGAGCAAGTCAATCAAAGTCCATACTTTGTTCTCATACATGGATCCTATCTCAGATTTTATGGCCTCAAGCCATTTCGCGAATCTGGGCTCATCATCGCTTCCTCATAGTTCGTAGGTTCATCATGGTCTAGTAACATGACTTCCGAACATGATTACCGACCACTAGTGCGGATCTCACCGAAGACCTCACGAGGTTTGGTAGCAACTTGATCTGAAGTTTCATGATCATCATCATTAACTTCCTTACTAATTGGTGTAGGAATCACCGAAACTGATTTCGTGATGAACTACTTTCCAATAAGGAGAAGGTACAATTACCTCATCAAGTTCTACTTTCCTCCCACTCACTTCTTTCGAGAGAAACTTTTTCTAGAAAGGATCCATCTTAGCAACGAAAAACTTGCCTTCGGATCTGTGATAGAAGGTGTACCCAATAGTTACCTTTGGGTATTCTATGAAGACGACTTCTTGAGGGTTCGAGCTTATCGTGAAAACTTTTCCATAAGCATCACAACTCCAAATTTAAGAAACAACTTAGGTTTTCAAACCATAGTTCATACGGTTCATCTCAACGGTTTAGATGGTGCCCTATTAAACGGAATGCATTGTCTCTAATGCATAACCCAAAACGATAGTGGTAAATCGGTAAGATACATTAGATTGCACCATATCCAATAAAGCGGTTCGACGTCGGACACACCATTATGTTGTGGTGTTCCAGGGCGTGGTGGAAACTATTCCACTTTGTTTTAATTAAGACCAAACTCGAATCAAAATTC
Source organism: Aegilops longissima (assembly GCA_021605205.1). Classification (NCBI taxonomy): domain Eukaryota; kingdom Viridiplantae; phylum Streptophyta; class Magnoliopsida; order Poales; family Poaceae; genus Aegilops; species Aegilops longissima. The sequence goes on along the minus strand of JAHIAM010015023.1, from coordinate 9,456 downwards.
ATCTCCACGACAGATCAGAAATTTTTTTCTTTTACGATGATTCTTCCACTCTTAAATTATTTGAACTTTTCAAATGTTTTATTTGTGCTTCATTAAGTAGATATATAATTCCGTCAAATCATCTTGTAAGGGAAAATAACGATATTTGCCGTGAGCTTTAACACTCATCGACCGCATACATCGGTTGTATTATTTCCAATAAGTCATTTGCTGTCCATTGTTCCGGAGAAGAGTCTTTAGTCATCTTGCCCATAAGGCATGGTTCAACATCAATGATTCATAATCAAGTGATTCCAAATCCCATAGATGGAGTTTCTTCCCGCAAATAATATGACCTAAACGGCGGCCCAAATAAGTTGCCTATCATTATTAACTTTGCATCTTTTGGTTTCAATATTATGAATATGTTATCATATTGAGATCCAATGAACCATTTTCATTGGTGTAACCAATTAAGGTTTTATTATTTAAACAAAACAATTATTCTTGATTTAAATGAATAACCGTAAAACTATTTTCATTGGGTGTATGACATCGGGTTTTATTCATTTAAACAAAAACAATTATTTTTTGACTTTAAATGAATAACGTTTGCAATAAACATGATCAAATCATATTCATCTCAACGCAAACACCAAATAACATTTATTTAGGTTTAACACTAACCGAAAGTATAGGGAGGTGCATGATGATCATATCAATCTTGAACTATTCAACACTCATCTTATTCCCTTCAACTAGTCTCCCTTTATTCTAAATCCTTTGAAAATAATCTTAGTAACCCAAGATCAAATACCGGATTATAAACACTAGTAAGGCCAACATCAATAACCTGATATCAAATATACCTTTGTTCACTTTGCCATCCTTCATCCACCAAATATTTGGGGTTTTGTTTCGATTCTTTTCCTATGCGGTAAGATCGGGCTTTTTGGTTAATTGGGTTTTTTTCATGGGAACAACTTGCTTGTCATTCTACTTGAAATTCCCTTTCTTTCCTTTCCCTTTTCTTGAAACTAGTGGTCTTGTCAATCATCAACACTTGATGCTCTTTTTCGATTTCTACCCCGATTTCAAATCAAAGGTCGGGAATCGTTTCCATCCCGATACTATAGTTCATCAAGGGTTCTGAATTAGTGATGGTGACTAAGAATTTCCCAAAATCACTATCTTATGGAGAAACTCCCACTTGATTCAAGTGAAGGAAATATGCCCTAGAGGCAATAATAAAGTTATTATTTATTTCCTTATATCATGATAAATGTTTATTATTCATGCTAGAATTGTATTAACCGAAACATAATACATGTGTGAATATATAGACAAACAAAGATGTCACTAGTATGCTCTACTTGACTAGCTTGTTAATCAAAGATGGTTATGTTTCCTAACCATGAACAAGGAGTTGTTATTTGATTAACAAGGTCACATCATTAGTTGAATGATCTGATTGAATGACCCATTCCGTTAGCTTAACACTTGATCGCTTAGTATGTTAATGCTTTCTTTCATGACCCATACATGTTCCTCGAATTATGAGATTATGCAACCCCGCTTAAGGAGGAACACTTTGGTACTACCAAACGCCACAACGAATGGGTGATTATAAAGGAGTACTACGTGTTCCAAAGGTACTTGTTGGGTTGGATTTGAGATTAGGTTTTGTCACTCCGATTGTCTGGAGAGGTATTCTAGGCCTTCTAATACACATCACATAAGCCTTGTGCATTGCAACTAAAGAGTTAGTTGTGAGATGATGTATTACTTAACGAGTAAAGAGACTTCTCCGTAACAGATTAAACTAGGTATTGATACCGACGATCGAATCTCGAAAGTAACATACCGATGACAAAGGGAACAACGATGTTGTTATGCGGTTGACCGATAAAGATCTTCGAGAATATGTAGGAACCAATATGAGCATCCAGGTTCCGCTATTGGTTATTGAACCGAGAATAGTTCTAGGTCATGTCTACATAGTTCTCGAACCGTAGGGTCCGCACGCTAAGGTTTCAATGACGTTATTATGAGTTTATGTATTTTGATGTACCAAGGAGTTCGAGTCCCGGATGTGATCACGGACATGACGAGGAGTCTCAAATGGTCGAGACATAAAGATTGATATATTGATGGTTATATTCGACACGAAAGGTTCCAAGTTTCCGGAGAAAACGGAGTGCCGTGAGGGGTTACCGAACCCCTGGGAAGAGGGCCTTATTGGGCCAAGAGGGAGAGAGAGGGCGCACCAGAGGTGGTGCGCCTCCATGGGGAGTCCGATGACTAGGAGGGGGGCCCCCCTTTCCCTCTCCTCCTCTTCCTTCCCCTTCCCTCTTCCTAGTAGGACTAGGAAAGGGGAGTCCTACTCTACTAGGAGGAGGACCTCCCTTGGTGCGCCCAAGGGCTGGCCGCCCTCCCCTTGCTCCTTTATATACGGGCAGGGGGCACCCTAGAACACACAAGTTGATCTTCGTGATCGCCTTAGTGGTGCGGCCCCCTCCACCATATTCCACCTCGTCATATTGTAGCGGTGTTAGGCGGCCTCGCGACGGTAGAACATCAAGATCGCACCACGCTGCCAGATGACGGAACTCCTTCCCCGACGCTTGCTGGATCGAGCCGGATCGCCATCGAGCTGAACGGTGCCAAGAACTCGAGGTGCCGGAGTAACGGTGCTTGGATCGGTCGGATCGTGAAGACGATACCACATCAACCAAGTAATATAACGCTCCGCTTTTGGTCTACGAGGTACGTGGACGACATTCTCTCCGCTATGCCATCACCATGGTCTTGCGTGATCGTAGGAAATTTTTGAAATTACTACGTACCCAACAAGGGCATCCGAGCCTGGTTTTATGCGTGATGTCATATGCACGAGTAGAACACAAGTGAGTTGTGGGCGATACAAGTCATACTACCTACCAGCATGTCATACTTTTGTTCAGCGGTATTGTGAGATGAAGGCCCGACCGACATTACCAGACGCTTACGAGACTGGTTTCACCGCCGTGAGCACCTGCTTAAAGGTGACGGCGGTGTCTGCCTCTCTCACTTTAGTTGAACTGAAAGGCTACGCCCGTCCTTGAGAAGGTTAAACGGAGTCTATTTGACGAAGTATCGCTGTGGTTTTGATGCGAGGTAAGAACGGTTCTTGCTCAGCCCGTAGCACATAAAACTTGCAACAACAAAGTAGAGGACGCCTAACTTGTTTTTGCAGGCATGTTGTGATGTGATATGGTCAAGACGTGATGCTATATTTTATTGTATGAGATGATCATGTTTTGTAACCGAAGTTATTTGAATCGGGAGCCATATGGTTGTCGCTTATTGTATGAAATGCAACGCCATGTAATTGCTTTACTTTATCACTAAGCGTAGCGATAGTGAGAAGCAATAGTTGGCAGACGACAACGATGCTACGATGGAGATCAAGGTGTCGCTACCGGTAGATGGTGATCATGACGTGCTTCGAGATGGAGATCACAAGCACAAGATGATGATGGCCATATCATATCACTTATATTGATTGCATGTGATGTTTATCCTTTATGCATCTTATCTTGCTTTGATTGACGGTAGCATTATAAGATGATCTCTCACTAAAAATTATCAAGTAGTGTTCTCCGAGTATGCACGCTGCCAAAGTTCGTCGTGTCGAGACACCACGTGATGATCGGTGTGATAAGCCACGCCATCTACAACGGGTGCAAGCCGTTTTGCACACGCGAATACTCAAGTTATACTTGACGAGCCTAGATATAAGATATGGCCTCTAACACGGAGACCGAAAGGTCGAACGTGAATCATATAGCAGATATGATCAACATAAGATGTTCACCATTGAAAACTACTCCATCTCACGGATGATCGGTTATGGTTTAGTTGATTTGGATCACGATCACTTAGATAACTAGAGAGATGTCGTCTAAGTGGGAGTTCTTTAGTAATATGATTAATTGAACTTAAATTTATCATGAACTTAGTACCGATAGTATTTTGCTTGTCTATGTTTATCGAGATAGATGGCTCGGTTGTTCCGTGAATTTTAATGCCTTGAGAAAGCAAAGTTGAAAGATGATGGTAGAATTACACGGACTGGGTCCGAACCCGAGGATAATCCTCATTGCTGCAGTAAAAGTTACGCCCCGAAGCACCCGGTGATGTGCTCCAGAGATGCCGAGCTGGTTGTGAACGTCGCAAAGCAGAGCCGATGACTACTATAGTTCGCACATGCTTTACGGCTAGAACCGGTCTTCAACGACGCTTTTGAACGCCATGGAGCATATGAGATGTTCCAGAGTTGAAGTTGATATTTCAAATGTAATGCCCGGATTGAGAGATATGAAGTTCCAATAAGTTCTATAGCTGCAAGATGGAAGAGAATAGTTCCACAAGGAGCACATACTCAAAATGTCCGGTATTACAATCACTTGAATCAACCGGAGTTAATCTTCCGGATGATTGTGTCATTGATGAATTCCAATCACCGCCACCAAGCTACAAAGGCTTCGTGATGAACTATAATATGCAAGGGTTAGTAAAGACTATGCTCGAGTTTCGCAATGCTAAAAGCGAGGTAGAAATCAAAAGGAGCATCAAGTGTTGATGGTCAATAAGACCACTAGTTTCAAGAAGAAAGGCAAAGGGAAGAAGAAGGAACTTCAAGAAGAAAGAAAAAGTTGGATCAGAGAAGAAACCCAAGTCCGACCTAAGCCAAACTGAGTGCTTCACGAGGCATCGTCACCGAAGCGGAACTGCCCCAAGTATTTGGCGGATAAGAAGGATGGCAAAGTGAACAAAGGTATATGTGATATACTTGTTATTGATTGTACCTTACTAGAGCTCGAGAGTACCTGGTATTTGATACGGGTTCGCTAATATTTGCAACTCAAACAGAACTACGGATTGCTTAACACCGCAAAGGACGAGGTGACGGCGCGCTGGGAAACGGTTCCAAAGTCGATGTGATCGATCGGCACGCTACCTCTACATCTACCTTCGGGATTAGTTTTAGACCTAATAATTGTTATTTGGTGCCGCGCTGAGCATGAACATTATATCCGGATCTTGTTTGATGCGAGACGTTATTCATTTAAATCGAGAATAATGGTTGTTCTATTTATATGAATAATATCTTTTATGGTCATGCACCCTTGAAGAGTGGTCTATTTTTAATGAATCTCGATAGTAGTGATACACATATTCATAATGTTGAAACCAAAAGATGCAGAGTTGATAATGATAGTGCAACTTATTTGTGGCAATCGCCGTAGGTCATATCGGTTAAAACGCATGAAGAAACTCCATGTCGATGGACTTTGGAGTCACTTGATTATGAATCACTTGGCACTTGCGAACCGGCCTCATGGGCAAGATGACTAAAACTCCGCTTCTCCGGACTATGGAGAGAGCAACAGATTTATTGGAAATCATACATACGGATGTATGTGGTCCAATGAATGTTGAAGCTCGTGGGATATCGTTATTTTCTCACCTTCACAGATGATTTGAGCAGATATGGGTATATCTACTTAATGAAACATAAGTCCAAACATTTGAAAAGTTCAAAGAATTTCAGAGTGAAGTTGAAAATCATCGTAATAAGAAAATAAAGTTTCTACGATCTGATCGTGGAGGCGAATATTTGAGTTACGAGTTTTCTACATTTGAAACAAAGCGGAATAGTTTGAACTCACGCCACCCGAACACCACAGCAATGGTGTGTCCGAACGTCGAATCGTGACTTTATCGGATATGGTGCGATCTATGATGTCTCTTACATATTTACCGCTATCATTTTGGGGTTATGCTCTTGAGACGGCCGGATTCACGTTAAATAGGACACCCAAAATCCGTGAGACGACGCTTATGAACTATGGTTTAGCAAGAAACCAAAGTTGTCGCTTTCAAAGTTTGGGGTTGCATGCTTATGTGAAGAAACTTCAACCCGATAAGCTTGAACCCAAATCGAGAAATGTGTCTTCATAGGATACCCAAAGGAGACAATTGGGTACACCTTCTATCACGATCCAAGGCAAGACATTCCTGTTAAAATGGATCCTTTCTAGAGAAGGAGTTTCCTCAAAGAAGTGAGTGGGAGGAAAGTGGAACTTGATGAGGTAATACCAGCCCTTATTGAAAGTAGTTCGTCAGTAAATCAGCTTCGTAACACCTACACCAGCTTAGTGAGGAAGATAATGATGAAAATCATGAAACTTCAGATCAAGTTGTCACGAACCTCAGAGATCAACCAGAAAAAACCGCACTGCAGTGGTACGGTAATCCTATTCTCGAAGTCATGCTACTAGATCATGATGAACCCACAACTATGAAGAAGCTGGTGAGCCCAGATTCCAAAAATGGCTTGAAGCCATGAAATCTGAGATGGGATCCATGTATGAGAACAAAGTATGGATTTTGGTAGACTTGCCCGATGATCGGCAAGCTATTGAGAATAAATGGATTTTTAAGAAGAAGACCGACGGATGGTAATGTAATGTTCACAAAGCTCGATTGTTGCAAAAGGTTTTCGACAAGTTCAAGGGGTTGACTACGATGAGACTTTCTCACCAGAAGCGATGCTTAAGTCCGTCCGAATCATGTTAGCAATGCCGATTTTATGATTATGAAATTTGGCAAATGGATGTAAAAACTGCATTCTTGAATGGATTTCTAGAAGAAGAGTTGTATATGATGCAACCGAAGGTTTTGTCGATCCAAAAGGTGCTAACAAAGTGCAAGCTCCAACGATCAATTTATGGTCCTGCAAGCCTCTTGAGTTAGAATAAACGCTTTGATAGTGTGATCAAAGATATGGGTTTGTACGACTTTGGAGAAGTCAGATTTACAAGAAAGTGAGTGGGAGCTCAGAGCATTTCTAATATTATATGTGGACGAATATTATTGATTGGAAATGATATAGAATTTGATAGCATAAAAGGATACTTGAATAAAAGTTTTTCAATGAAAGACCCGTGAAGTTACATATTGGGCATCAAGATCTATAGAGATAGATCAAGACGCTTGATTGGACTTTCACAAAGCACATACCTTTGATAAAGTTTTGAAAAGTTCAAAATGGATCAGCAAAGAAAGGTTTTTACCGTGTTACAAGGTGTAAGATTGAGTCGACTCAATGCCCACCACAGCAGAAGATGAGAGAAAATGAAAGATGTTCCTATGCTTCAGCCATAGGCTCTATCATGTATGCAATGTCAGGTACCGACCGACGATGCTTAGCTGTAAGCTTGGCAGAAGGTACCAAAGTAATCCAGGGGATCATCGACAGCGGTCAAGAACATCCCGAAATACCCGAAAAGGACTAAGGATATGTTTTCCGATATGGAGGTGACAAAGAGCTAGTCGTAAATGGTTACGCCGATGTAAGTTGACACCGATCCCGACGATTCTAAATCGCAAACCGGATACGTGTTTTTATTAAACGGAGCGTTGCTTGCAGTTCTAAACAAAGCGCCGGCGGGATCTACATGTGAAGCGGAGGTAATAGCTTCCGAAGCAGAAATGAAGGAGTCTCGATGAAAGAGTTCATTTCATCTAGGTGTCATACCTAGTGCATCGGACCGATGAAGATCTTCCGTGACAATACGTGCAATTGCCTTGGCAAAGGAATCCAGATTTCACAAGAGGACCAAGCACATCAAGAGACGCCTAATTCCATTCGGGACCAAGTCCAAGTGGGAGACATAGAGATTTAAAATACATACGGATCTGAATGTTGGAATCGCTGACTAAGCCTCTTCCACGAGCAAAACATGATCAGCACCAAGACTCCATGGGTGTAAAGATCATTACTTTGTAATCTAGATTATTGACTCTAGTGCAAGTGGAGATGAAGGAAATATGCCCTAGAGGCAATAAAGTTATTATTTATTTCCTTATATCATGATAAATGTTTATTATTCATGCTAGAATTGTATTAACCAAACATAATAATGTGTGAATATATAGACAAACAGATGTCACTAGTATGCCTCTATTTGACTAGCTTGTTAATCAAAGATGGTTATGTTTCCTAACCATGAACAAGGAGTTGTTATTTGATTAACAAGGTCACATCATTAGTTGAATGATCTGATTGACATGACCCATTCCGTTAGCTTAACACTTGATCGCTTAGTATGTTAATGTTTCTTCATGACCCATACATGTTCCCTAACTATGAGATTATGCAACTCCTGCCTCGGAGGAACACTTTGGTACTACCAAACGCCACAACGAATCGGGTGATTATAAAGGAGTACTACAGGTGTCTCCAAAGGTACTTGTTGGGTTGGCGATTTGAGATTAGGTTTTGTCACTCCGATTGTCGGAGAGGTATTCTAGGTCTTCTCGGTAATACAATCACATAAGCCTTTGCAAGCATTGCAACTAAAGAGTTAGTTGTGAGATGATGTATTACGAACGAGTAAAGAGACTTTCCGTAACTAGATTAAACTAGGTATTGGATACCGACGATCAATCTCGGAAAGTAACATACCGATGACAAAGGGAACAACGATGTTGTTATGCGGTTTGACCGATAAAGATCTTCGAGAATATGTAGGAACCAATATGAGCATCCGGTTCCGCTATTGGTTATTGACCAGAATAGTTCTAGGTCATGTCTACATAGTTCTCGAACCGTAGGGTCCGCACGCTTAAGGTTTCAATGACTATTATGAGTTTATGTATTTTGATGTACCAAGGAGTTCGGAGTCCCGGATGTGATCACGACATGACGAGGAGTCTCGAAATGGTCGAGACATAAAGATTGATATATTGATGGTTATATTACACCGGAAAGGTTCCGAAGTTTCCGGAGAAAATGGAGTGCCGAGGGTTACCGAACCCCCGGGAAGCAGGGCCTTATTGGGCCAAGAGGGAGAGAGAGGGCTGCACCAGAGGTGGTGCGCCTCGATGGGGAGTCCGACTGACTAGGGGGGGGGCGCGCCCCTTCCCTCTCCCTCTCCCTCTTTCCTTCCCCTTCCTCTTCCTAGTAGAAGGAAAGAGGAGTCTCATCCTACTAGAGGAGGACTCCTCCCTTGGTGCGCCCTAAGGGCTGGCCGCCCCCTGCTCCTTTATATACCAAGGGGGCACCCTAGAACACACAAGTTGATCTTCGTGATCGCCTTAGGCGGCGGTGCCCCTCCACCATATTCCACCTCGTCATATTTAGCGGTGCTTAGCAAGCCCCGACGGTAGAACATCAAGATCGCCACCACGCCTGCTTTGTCGACGGAACTCCTTCCCGGACGCTTGCTGGATCGGAGCCGGGATCGCCATCGAGCTGAACGGTGCCAAGAACTCGGAGGTGCCGGAGTAAGGTGCTTGGTCGGTCGGATCGTGAAGACGCACACTACATCAACGTAATATAACGCCGCTTTCGGGTTCACGAGGGTACGGGACGACACTCCTCCGCTATGCCATCACCATGGTCTTGGCGTGATCGAGGAATTTTTG